>CAJHQP010011015.1:0-16558 GCA_905132765.1 Moricandia arvensis
TCGATCCCTAAGTTACCACTGAACCTCTTATTTGAGAGAGTAAAGTGAGAATATAGGGGTTAATTTGAAAGTAAAATAAAACCCCACATCAGTATGCACCGGATCGGATTCTTTCTACAAGTCTAGACGGTAAAAGTCTGTGTGCTTCTGATTCCCCTCCACTCTCCCCTTCAGATTAAAGGAATCGAACAAGATTTGGTGTCTACAACCATTAAAGCGTGATTCATATGATTCTAGAAAGAGATAAATGTCAAAAAGAAGTGAACAGAAATCTGGTGGCAAAAACCATTAGGGCTTGATCCATAGAAACATGTCTAAATATATCAATCAATTAAAAAAATGATACCCTCAAAAGAAGAGAGACATTGAATGAGGAGAAGTGAGAAGAGAGAGAGAGAGAGAGAGAGAGAGAGAGAGAGATGAGAGAGAGAGAAGAGAGAGAGAGAGAGAGAGAGGAGAGAGGAGAGAGGAGAGAGAGAGAGAGAGAGAGAGAGAGAGAGAGAGAGGAAAGGAAGCAGAGAATATTACTATGTGCTCAAATACTTGCAGGCGTAATAGTCCATATATCCTTTGATTAATACTCATAAGATAAATCATGCACTTTTATTTTATGCAAAGAAATGAAATCAGTAAAAGGGCGAGTCTAGTATTCGCTAAGTTGTTGGTAGAATAAATTTGGTTGCTATACTAGGGTAGTGTATATAAAGTTTCTTTGCGGTTGACTTGATAGGATGTGGTTGCAACAGAGTAGGTTGACAGTTACATTTAGACATTATGTGAGTCTTCGCTTTTTCAAAACCTGTTTCACAGGCTTACTTGCTTGAGGCCAAACAAAAGGTTAAGTCTGGGGAAGTTGATATAGCCTATTTATTACTAGTTTTAGGCCATGTAATAGGCTTTATTTAGGGTTTTATTATGTGTGTATATGCTATGTTTTAATGTCTTTACAGGTCCAGGTACGTGTTGGGAGATATATGGAGATACTTGGAGCTTTTAAAACATTTAGAAGAGAAGAATTTGTAGCTGATAATTGATATAGTCAAAGTAAAAGATAATCATCGATCGACGACACTATCTTGGCGTCGAACGATGGTACAAGACCAAGATCGATCGATGTTGCATACTTTCCATCGATCGATGACTAATTCGCAGACATCCGATCTTAAGCCCAAGTTAGAGACAAATAACAAAGATACCATGGACGAGTTTTGACTTAGATTTTAGGGTTCTATATTTGTAGTTTATGTGTCGCACATAGAGAGTGTGGTGGTGGAGAGGATGTTTTAGAGTTTTTAGTATTATATTATAGTTTTATAGTTTTATAGTTTTTAGGGAAGAAGATTCATAACTCCTTAGGGAGACTTGTATTGGAACTCCAGTATTTTATCTATGCATTATATTCAGACTATTATTCTTACTTTAATTATGTCTGAGTAGTCATCAACTAGATTTAGGGTTGAATGATGGCGATCATAGATTAGCCCAAAAGTAGGATTGCTAGGTTGAGATAATATTCATCAATTGAGTTGTGCTTAATGTTTGCATTCTAGAGTACCTAACTAGGATCTCGAAAGTAGGACATAGACGACTACGAGAGTAGCTTATGTGCCAGAATAGACTACATTGAACTAGGTTGTTAGGCGCATGCGAGAGCTGATCTAATTAGCTTGGTAAACTTATCCAATCTCGTTCACACTTCCTTCTGATTTCACTATCGATCGACATCAGGCCTTAGCCGTGGATCGATGGTCTTTCCTTTTGATCGCATACGAGAGTTGGAGTTAAAAGGATCATAATATTTAATATTTGAGTTCTAAAATATTTACATTTCCGTGCCTCTTATTCCCTATAGTCCATTAAGCTTTAAACCATAGATCTAGAATATTAAACATTTGCATCTAGCTAGTTTAGTAGCATATTTCCATATTTACATTATATTTCCATATTGCATCTATATCTTCTAATAAAGAATATTTCCTTAAACCGATTTATTGCTACCAATATATATAATTACCTAGCTTAGTCTTTAGAAATAAGAAATCTATTTTGTTCCTTTGCTCTCTGTGGATTCGATCCCTAAGTTCTACACTTGATCTCTCTTGGCAAGAGTATTATTTTGTGTGTTAGGATTAAGGGTTAATTTGATAGTTACTTATTTAGGATATTTATACCCTGCTAGAACAATAAACACACCATTTCACAAATATATAGAAAAGGATATCAAATGGGAGTATACCCTCGTTGTTATATCTTGATCTCCTACTAAAGAGTCAGAACTAGAAGTTTGACGATTTTGCATTTACAGAGTATAGCGAATCAGCTACCTGATGCATTTTCGGATTCACGTTGCTCTGTGGATTCGATCCCTAAGTAATGCACCTGATCTCGCTTGGCAAGAATATTATTTTGTGTGTTAGGATTAAGAGTTAATTTGATAGTTAATTGTTTAGGATATTTATACTCTGCTAGAACAATAAACACACCATTTCACAAATATATAGAAAAGGATATCAAATGGGAGTATACCCTCGTTTTTATATCTTGATCTCCTACTAAATAGTCAGAACTAGAAGTTCGACGAATTATGCATTTACAGAGTATAGTGAATCAGCTATCTGATGCATTTTTGGATACCGATACAATACCTAAATCTCATATACCAGCTGCAAATGCTCATGCTTGTATCAAAATAGCAAATGAGCAAGGAAAAACAGATGATAAACGTGAATTCAAAACACGTTTGAAGTTTGGAAGACCTGCTGGTCTAAGAATAAAAATTCTAGAAAATAAAAGGATGTCAAGATAAATGATACGCTCAAAATAGCAGAAAATATTTTGGAAGAAATAAATGATGAGAATACTGACAAAGTAAAGCATCATGAGTCAAAAATGAATCATGAGATTTCCATCAACTACATCTATAATAAGAAGATATGGAGAAGAAATAAAAAGGATGATGTTGATGATGTTTTCTCATATATATTGTGTCAGTTGAAATAAATGAGGAAATTGAAGATCGAGAACCAAAATATGTTTATGAATGTCAAAAGAGACGTGATTCGAAACAATGGAAAGATGCAATACAAACCGAACTGATTCACTTAATAAACGAGATGTATTCAGACCTATCGTAGTCACACCCAATGATGTGAAATCCGTTGGATATAAATGGGTATTGGTCTGCAAAAGAAATGAGAAAAAATGAAGTTATGAGATACAAAGCTCGTCTTGTGGCCCAGGATTTTCTCAAAGACCTTAAATCAATTATGAAGAAACATATTCTCTAATTATGGATGCGATCACATTTAGATTCATGATAATGTCAAATAAAGTTGCACCGATCATTGAAGTGATCGTGTGAAAGGAATTGAATAGAGTCTACCTTCACTATGCGCGCATAATAACTTACTTTTTCATTTATGTATATACAAACGATTTTGTTTGATTGTAACTCGCACCTCACCATTCTCTCATCTCTCTCAGAAATGTTTATCTTTCGAATATTTATCTTATATTAGTATTATTTTCCTCTTGCGCATATAAAATTTTTTCTTTATTTAAATTTTCTGATCTAATAAATTATAAGAATTCTTATAACAACATTTAATTTTGAATCGATCGTACTTTTAAATTGTCAACTTATATAATTATTAAAGAAGTTGGAAAATAATGAAAACAAAAGAGGAATAATATGAGATCTAGTCTCAATCCTTAGCTTACACGTAAAGGGTCACTTGAGTTTTGAGTAGCACAAAACTGCAGAATCGATGAAATTGTGGGTGTTGGGTTACTTTGAGATCCACTACTACTATTCTTTGGGACCACCCTCACCATTTTGTATATATTAATTGCATATAAGCAATGACCCCATTTCCCTAACCCTATACTTTTTGTTCTTTCTATTAACATGACGCGATTCGTCGTTGTACAACCCCTATAATCATAGTGGTGAAGACACCACCGACGAGAATGTTTTTTTTTTACGAGAATGATTTTTAAAAGTGTAGCTTTGGGGAATGAATGTTTTTACACCGATCATAAATGAATAATATGGCCCTTTAACAAAAAAATGAATAATATAAGATATACTGTTTCACATGTATAATAAAAAAAACTTGATCATAGTTTTTTATAAAGAATAATATTCTATTAATCAAATTTGAGATGTTTAGATAACCATAATGAAATAGAACAATCAATATAACAAAACTCTCTATAAAAAGATTTTGTAGTTTTAGCTAAAGAGTTCCAAATTCCATTTTGCGCTTTTGGGATAAAGATATTTTGAAATCTAGAATGTAAATATGCAACGCTTTTATTGCCTCCAATTATGTTGTAAAATTTGGCCATATTCGAAATTAAATCTTTGCAATCCGTCCCAAAATTTTGATATGGCGAAAGTCGAAGCATACTCACCACTTTCTAACGTAGTGCTTCCACCTCAGAATATAAGGCAATATTTCACCTTTTTATGTTCCACTAGAGTCGGCCCGCGCTTCGTGCGGGATATTTATGTTCGTTGAATTTTCATTTAACATTTATTTTTTACGTTTGATTGTATATTATGAGTCAGCTGTTATTTGTAGTTTTTTATTTATTTATTGTATCATACCTTTCTAGTGAAATAGTTATGTGATAAGATTCATCTCATTTTCAGTATGATTGATTATGTTTGATCATAGGATTCTTGAAATAGTTTCAATGGGTATATGCTCAGTTTTTCGGCAGTTGTAAATATTTTAGTATTCTAATTTTATTTATTATGATTACTATAATGTGCCAAATCGAGTTGTTTTATCTATTACTTAGAATTTTCTTAGAAATTCTTGTTTTAGACGATGCAAAAAAAAACTACCTTAAGCTAGGAAGCATAAAAACTTAATATCAACTATTACTATTTAGAAATATAGATATTTATTTGAGTATATGTTATTATATATGGACACCAATAAAATTATCTGAATAACCAATACTAATTTTAAATGTAAGTGTTATTGATTAGTTTTGGAATATTTATTATATAAGTAATTTCTATGGTAACAATGGACTATATGTTTTTTATGGATTTTTCGAAAAAAAATATTTTAAATTTGTTACATTTTTTTGTTTCTTTACTATGTAGAAATATTTAAATATTACTTGTTACTATTTAGAGATGTTAAAAATATCAATCATTATTTACATTAAAAATATCAATTTTACTATTTAGAAATATAGATATTTATTTGCATTTGTGTATTTTATTATATTTAGACGCCAAGTAAACTATTTTATCTTGATAATTCATTATAATTTTAATGTAAATGTTATTGATTAATTTTTGGAATATAAACAACTGACTTTATTTATTATTTTCAAAACTTTTATTTTAAATTTGTTATAATTTTATTGTTTATTTAATATTTGCTTTTGTATATTTTTTAAATGTTATGCGGTTCATGCTACATTCTTAAGTTTGTTTTATGAGATGAATCTTGAGCCTTGACTCTAAAAGACATACATATGTAGTGAGTAATTGGTGTAGAATAAAGTTTCTGAGTTTCTATATATAACACTTTGGTGTAATTAGCAGAAAATCCCAGTTCTATGTCAGCAATAAAAAGTTTATGTATATATATAAAGTTCATTAATGGTCACTGGCCGGAAAAAAAAATTCATGGTCACTGAAAGAGAAATCAGAAAACATACATGGCAACGAATGTACATAAACAACAAAGAACACTGTCAAAATAAAAGTTACTTTAATTTGTAGCAACTATAGGAACTCCATGGCTGCCACCCAAGGTGCTGTTCAGGACGAAATATAATGTTGATTTCACATTATAACTAAACTAAGTACCTAAATATCCGGCTAAAAATATTTTACAAACATAGTCAGAAAGAAGAGAGATTGGATGCTCAAACTTGAGAGTTATATATTAAGCAAAATGGAGTTGTGAAACAATGTTAACATGATCATGCTAATGATAGGATCTTAACGCATAATGAGTTACACTACCTCCAATATGCTTGCTTCTCCAGTACGTTCATCACCACAGTACCACCATTCCCAGATTTCTCTGAACTTTATAAAACGGTGATCCTCCAACTTGGACTTGATAAGAGACAATCATTATTCATCACCATTATGAATAATGAGCATAAACAAAAAATATTAAACCAAAACTATGCATACACGATCATCTTTACCATCATAACCATAAAGAAAGTTTTATCCTTTCAGGGATATGAGCAGTATCTCCATCTTTTTTCTGTGCAGCCACCTTGTTAGAGCCACCAATATCATTACCAAGCGATATAATTTCCTTTTCTTCTTCACTAACTATCTTTTTAACTGATTCTGCTGAAGGTTTACTTTTTCATTTTTCAACTTACTCACCGCAACTCGTCCTTGGCCTCCGCCTCTTCACGGCTGCTTCTGTTACTCCGCTGGAATACATGTTGTCAACATCATGATTACTCTTACTCTACTTCTTGTGTGTAGGCTGATTCAGAGCTACAACGTCAGTAACACGACAACGCGGACTCTACGGCGAAGCTCCGACATATCTCAGACTCTATGAAATTGAGACATGATAGCAAGAGCCTGATCATTATAGTCCTCCTCCGAAAACGATGGTCTGGCTCATGTCAAATTTGGACAGCTACGTGAGATAGAACTGGAGATTGATTGTCTAATGAGAGTATCAATTTGGGAATTTAGGGTTCACAGGTTTGGTTGCGGTGAGGATGAGGGTATGAGATGAAGCTTACCTTTTTATAGCTAGAGATCCACCCCTTGAGAAGAGGTAAATGCATTGAATCAGTAATCGTGGTTGAACTGGGTGTAAGGAGTTAAGAAGGTCGTAAATAGCTTTGAATCAATGCATCTCGTAACCATTCGGAGGATAAGAACGAAATATGAAACAGCGCACGATGATTCGTATCACTCAACCTTCAGAAACTCCATTACTGGTTTACTCAAAAAAGAAAAAAAAACTCCATTGCTGATTTAGATCATTAGATACCGAAGAAGATGAACCCCTATTTTTTATGTTTTAAGGAATAACACATTGGTCTCTCTTTATCGGGCTTTATTTGTAATTATGATTGATAAACTTAATAATGAAAGTAGAGTCCATTAAGTATAAGATAAAGCCCATTCAGATTATAAACCAGAAAAAACTCGGTAAAGGAGAGACAAGTGTCATTCTGAGAGCATCCAATTTGATGACATGGCATAACCATGATAGAGGAAACTGTACTTTATAGCAATAGATGTCTCCATAAGTTCAATCTTTTCCAAATTATATATTCAAAATTAACCGCAATCACTAAATTAAACTGTGAAAATTGATGAATTATCCACCATAATTAAATTGCAAGACTTTATGGGATAAATATTGAAAATTTCTGATTCTTTTCCATAATTTTCTTTTGATATATATTCGGAACTAACCATTTGAAATACCACGTTTAGAAATAATTTCCTCTAAATTCTTACTTGATCATCTTTTGTTTTTGCCTTTTGGTCAACCCATTCCTTGTTATCTAGGTATAGATGGTGAAACTAAGATGCATTTTTCTTTGTTTAAAAATATTTTTTCTGTGCAAGCAGATTCAAGTTGTTTTTTAGATAAAAATGTTGTTAAAATTTTTACCAATATAGATATGGTACATCTCTCAAATAAAACTTTTTAAGAATTTTTTGACAAAAAATAGACCTTAAAAATAATTAAAATAGACATTTTTATTTTTTAATTTTAATATTATTTTTTAACTTTAAACCTCACATCCAAAACCCCACCCCATAACTCTAAACTCTAAGTTTAGCTTATTTAATCCAAATGGTATAAATGTATATTTAGACACTTTAATAAAATCTATTTTATCATTTTTCTCACTAAATCTTATTTTGGAGACAAAAGAAGTTTAGGTCTATTTTGATCATTATCTCGTATATTGTATATTGATTTGAAAAATAAATTTGTATGTCATTTTTCTTCATATATATTTGCACTGAGTATTTGTTGTAAGAAAATGTAAATATTGAGAAATCATTAGTTTAGTTACACCCACGAGAAAAATTATTCGCTTCTAATTAAAAGTTGAAGGGTAATTTTGTAATACTAGAAAACTAATGATCGCATTTGCATAGAGGTAGCTTTATTATATAAAGATCTCAAAGTCATTCCATTTTAACGGAAAAGCTCTCGACGCCCAAAAAAAAAAAATAATCTTAGCAACAATGGCGATGGCTTTCAAGATGGTAGAAGAATATTTTTGTTTTTTCCTTGAATCTCCTTGTAAGATTTTTTCGTGTAAAATTAATAATTACGATGATGATAATCCGATTTTGCAGGCGACGACGGGGATGCGAGTGACAGAGGAGTGTACGAGCTCATTCTTGGAGATGAAATGGAAGAAAGTGCACAGATACATCGTGTTCAAGATCGATGAGAATTCCCGTAAAGTCACCGTCGATAAAGTCGGCGCCGCCGGAGAAAACTATCAAGATCTCGCTGCTTCCTTACCGGTGGACGATTGTCGCTATGCTGTCTTTGATTTCGACTTTGTCACCGTCGATAACTGCCGCAAGAGCAAGATCTTCTTTATATACTGGTTAGCTTCTTACCTCCCAGAACTACAATATTTACCTTAATACCCCTCGGTTTGAACGGTTGATTAAGTTCCGGTAAATATGGTTAGTTTGGTTGGGTAGTTGGCCAGTTCGAATTTTAATTAGGTTTTGGTTTAATTTGATTTAAAATTTCGATGATTTCGGTATAGTTGTTATTCAGTTAGTTCGATTTAAAATTTATATATGATTCTAGTTTGGTTTAGTATAAACCGGTATAATTTCATTATCGTATTTTTAAAAAAAAATGAACTTGTCGACTGCAAACCTAATGGAAACTTTTTTAAATCTGTCGAACTCTTAACCAAACTCTTAACATTAAACCAAAAGAATCGGTTAATTGAGTTCGGGCACGGTTTAGTTAGGGCCCAGTCACTGGCAAAGGTAAAATAGATATTTAGTAATCTTTCTGTTTCTTAATAGATGATGTTTCTTAATAGATGAAGTTGTTGGTTAATGCACAAAGATTAAAAAATTTACATTTATCTAGAAAATATTTTTAAATATAATTTTAAAATCATTCAACCAATTAAAAAAGATTGTAAAATTTTTATTGGTTGAATAATTTCCAATAAAACTAAAGTTAACCTTAAAACTTCAAAACCATATCTTAAAATCTTAAAATATCATCTATTTTGAAACAACAAAAATCTTTTAAAATATCATGTAAAAAGAAAATGAGGGACTAATATATATGTATTTACATTCACTGGAAAAAACATTCATATGTGCTGCAAAAATGAAATGGTTAGTACATTTGTTAACCGTATTAGGTCGCCGGAGGCATCTAGAATAAGGGCAAAGATCTTATACGCAACGTCGAAGGCTGGGTTGAGGAGGGTTTTGGAAGGGATTCACTATGAGCTTCAAGCTACCGATCCGACTGAGATGGGATTCGATATTATCCAAGACCGTGCCAAATAAGTTAATCAAAAGAGTATAATATAATAATATGATTGACTGACCCACTTTGTCGATAATTATCATTTGATCAGGTATCAATTAATGTTAATTATTGGTGGTTAGTGCTTACTTTTCAGTCTCACCAACAGCACCTTTTAATTATGTATGTTACGACCAGATGTTGCTTTTTGATGTTTCGTTGTTATCTCCTTTTGTCGGTTAAGCACGCATGTAAAGGAACGATGTTGTATAAACGTATATTTTTAAAATTTTCCCACGTATTAAGAAAACACGTAAATTTAAATTATAAATGTATTGTTTTTTGTAATTAGCGATTTTCCATAATTTTTAACCAAATCAAAATTCAGTAAACCAAGTTAATGTTTTTGAAATCTACAATTTATCATAATTACTTGCATTGAAAATGTAAAAATATGGATTTTTAGAAACAAATATTTTTTCTAAAACATGGATCATTATGAAACAGAGGAAATATTCAAAATTTATGGAACTTAACATATTAATAAGTTCATGTTTATTAATAAGTTTATGTTTATGGTTAATATGTTAAGATAAATACAAAAAAAATATAATATGAAAAGAAAATTTCTATTTACCTTTGTGTTTTCATATTAAGATATTAAAGGAAAATGTCTTTCATTATAAAATATAAGATCAAGAGAAGAAAATCATAATATATTTAAGAAAAATATTGAGAGTTTTAATTTTGTGAAAATTTTTAAGCAATAAAAAAATATTTTATATTATTTTTTGTGTTTTTAAAAGATTGAGTTGGTTTCAAAACCTCTGGTTGGAGACTTGATTAAAGCTTAAGTTGAAGCTTTGATCTTGCGTGACTAGGCTTGGGCGTTCGGGTCAGGTTTTTCGAATTTTGGTTCTATTATGTAACACCTCCTAGGTCCCATTTTAGTAAATTTGTAAATATGGGTCGGGTTCGGATATACCACATCGGTTTCGGATCGGTTTTGTATCACATCCTAAAATCCATATATCATTCAGATTCGGGGTCTCGGATCGGTTTAAGATATACTCGAAATAAATCTAAAATTTAAAGCAAAACATAAGAAATATATACTTATTATATATAATTGAGTATTCAAGGTATTTATTTAAATTTTAAATACTAATGTTAGATATCATGTCAAAATAAATATGAAATTCAATATTTGAAATATATATTTATTTTCCATATATTTATATTATATATTAATTTGAAATATATATTTATTTTTCATATATTTATATTATATATTAATTTAAACATTCAGAACGGTTTCTTTGGATATTTTTTGGGTTTTTTGGGTTATCCATTCGGGTTTGGTTAATAACACTTCAGGTTCAAATATTGTTTTTGTAACACCTTACAAGATCCATTCGGAATATTTTTTACCTTTTGAACCGGATACGGATCGGGTTTTTTGGTTTTGGATTTTGGTTCGAATTACAGATTTATGCCCAATCCTATTGGTGATTGTGAAGCAAGAGATCACGAAGCAAGATGACTGACGTGAATAAGGCTCCACGCATTAAGGACTTTGGATCCGCATCCATCCAATGTCCCGGTGTTGAATACGACAAACTATTACGTTTGGTCGATGAGGATGAAAGTGTTACTACGTGTTCATGAAGTGTGGGGGCATGATAGAACAAAGTTCGGATGATCAAAAGAAGAACGATATTGCGAGTACTCTTTTGTTTTCAATTTGTTTTCCGAAACTTTGATTCTCTAGGTGGGAGAACAAACCGCATCGAAAGACATCTGGAACACCATCAAGCCACGACACTTTGGAGCTAATCGTTGTAAGGGAAGCGATACTTCAGACATTGATAATGGAGTTCGACAGGTTGAAGAGGATGATAATGATATTGTGGAATATTTTGCGAGAAAGATATCAAGGTTATCATCCAAGGCACCTTGTTGGGAGAAAACATAGAAGAATTCAAGATGATTAAAAAGTTTTTGAAGGTCTCTCAAGACACAAGTATATCAACATCCTAACGTTCACTAGAAGAAAGGCGTCAATACGAGGTAAGCCCTTCACGATCTGCAGCGCGACCCGCTTCCCTCCCACACATCGTCTCCGCTCGGCGTCTCTGGCGCCTTTTGGGCATGTCTAATATCCTGCCTTTACCCCCCTCGGCTTCCGTCTTCCTATCCCCCCGATCCATGCCCGCTCTCTCTTTCCTTTCTTGCATTTGTGCTTTGTGGAGCCGCCAGTGTCGCTGTGTCTAGAAGTTCGGGCAGTCAAGGGAACAGTGTTCGGCGTGCGGCCAAAATATTCCACAATATCATTATCATCCGATCTGTCAACCTGTTGCGAACGTCCTTATCAATGCTCTGGAGAGTATCGCTTCCCTTTACTACGATTAGCCTCCCAGAAGTTCGTGGCTGATGGTGTTCCACAAGTTGTCTTTCGATGCGGTTATTTGTTCTTCCCACCGTAGAGAATCAACAGTTTCGGAAACAAATTGTTGAAACAAAGAGTACTCGCGAATATCTTCTTTCTTTGATCATTTCCGAACTTTTGTATCTATCATGCCCCACCACTTCATGAACACGTAGTAACACTTTCTATCCTCATCGACCAAACTGTGTAGTTTGTCGGTATTCAACACGCCGGACATTGGATGGTGCGATCCAAAAGTCCTTAATGACGTGGGAGCCTTATTCACGTCTAGTTTCATCTTGCTTTCGTGATCTCTTGCTTCACAATCACCAATCAGGTATTTGGGCATAAAATGCTGTAATTCGAACCAAAATCCAAAACCAAATAAAACCGATCCGTATCCGGTTCTAAAAATGTAAAAAAATATCCGAAATGGATCTGTGTAAGGGTACAAAACATAATTTAACCTTGAAGTGTTATTACCAAACCCGAATGGATAACCCAAAAACCCAAAAAAAATATCCAAAGAAACCCGTTTCTTGAATGTTTAATTATATATAATATAAAATATGAAAAATAAATATATATTTCAAATTTAATATATAATATTATAATATTATGAAAAATAAATATATATTTCAAATATTGAGATTTCATATTTTATTTTTGACATGATATCTAACAATTTAGTATTTAAAATTTAAAATAAAATTACCTTGAATACTCAATTATATATAAATAAGTATAATTTCTTATGTTTGCTTTAAATTTTAGAATTTTATCGAGTATATCTAAAACCGATCCGAGACCCGAATCTGAATGATATTATGGATATTTAGGATTGTGATACAAAACCATTCCGAAAACCGAATTGTGGTATATCCGACCCGACCCATATTTTTACAAAATTTACTAAAAATGGGACTAGAGGTGTTACAATAGAACCAAAATTCGCAAAACCTGACCGAACGGCCCAAGCCTAGTCACCAAGATCAAAGCTTCAACTTAAGCTTTAATCAAGGTCTCCAACCAGAGGTTTCTTGAAACCAAACTCAAATCTTTAAAAACACAAAAAAATAATATAAAATATATTTTTGTTTTATTGCTTAAAAATTTTCACAAAATTAAAACTCTCAAATATTTTTCTTAAAATATATTATATTTCTTCTCTTGATCTTATATTAAATGAAAGACATTTTCCTTTAATATTTAATATGAAAACACAAAGGTAAAAGAAAATTTTACTTTTTGCATATTATATTTTTTTTGTCATTATCTAAACCATAATTAACCATAAACATTAACTATTAATAAACGATGAAACTTATTTATATGTTAAGTTTTCCATTTAAATTTGAAATGATTTCCTCTGTTTATAATGATCCATGTTTGTAGAAAAAATATTTTTTCTAAAAAATCCATTATTTTCATTCAATGCATAGTAATTAGATAAATTGTACGATTTCAAAAACATAACTTGTTTTACTTGAATTTTGATTGTTAAAATTATTGGAAAATCGCTAATAACAAAAAAACAATACATTTATTAATTTAAATTTTACGTGTTTTCTTAATACGTGGAGAAAATTTTGAAAAATATACGTTTAGTACAAACAGTCGGTTCCCTTTTACATGCGTGCTTAACGACAAAAGGGATTAGGATAACAACGAAACATCAAAAAGCAACATCTGTCGTAACATAACATAATTTAAAAGGTTGCTGTTGGTGTGAGACTGAAAAGTAAGCACTAACCACCGAATAATTAACATTAATTGATACCTGATCAAATGATAATTACGACAAAAGGTGGGGTTCCAGGTAAATCAATTTATTATATTATAGCTCTTTTGATTAAACTTATTTGGCAACGTCTTGCGATAATATCGGAATCCCATCTCAGTCGGATCGATTAAGCTTGAAACTCATAGGTAATCCCTTTCAAACCCTCCTCACCCAGCCTTCGACGTGCGTATAAGATCTTGCCCTATTCTAGATTTGCCTCCGGCGGACCTTAATACGTTAACAAATGTACAACCATTTCATTTTTTGCAGCCACATATGAATGTTTTTTTCCAGTGAATTGTAAAATACCATATTATATTAGTCCTCATTTTCTTTTACATGATATTTTAAAAAGGATTTTTGTGTTTCAAAATAGATGATGATTTTTAAGATTTTAAAGATATGTTTTTTGAGAGTTTAAGGTAACATTTGTTTTATTGGAAATTATCAACCAATAAAAATTTTACAACTTTTTTTTAATTGGTTGAATGATTCTTTAAAATTATATTTAAGAAAATATGTTTCTAGATAAATGTAAATTTTTTAATCTTTAGTGTGCATTAACCAACAACTTCATCTATAAGAAACATCATCTATTTAAAGAAACAGAAAGATTATAAATATCTATTTTTTACCTTTGCCAGTGACTGGGCCCTAACTAAACCGTGCCTGAACTCAATTAACGATTTCTTTTGGTTTAAGTAAGAGTTTGGTAAGGTAGTTCGACAGATTTAAAAAAGTTTCCAGTTAGGTTTGCAGTCGACAAGCTTCATTTTTTTTTAAAAATAGCGATAAATTGAAATCTTATACCGGTTATTACTAAACCAAACTAGAATTCATAATATAAATTTTTAAATCGAACTAACTGAATACAAACGTATACCGAAATCATCGAAATTTTACAATCAAATTAACCAAAACTCTATATTAAAAATTCGAACGGCCTAAACTACCCACCAAAAACTAACCATATTTACCGGAACAACAACCGTTCAAACCGAGGGTATTAAGGTAATATTGTAGTTCCTGGAGGTAAGAAGCTAACCAGTATATAAAGAAGATTGCTTTTGCGGCAGTTATCGACGGTGACTCAAAGTCCGAAATCAAGACAGCATAGCGACAATCGTCACCGGTTAAGGAAGCAGCAGTCTTGATAGTTTTCTCCGCGGCCGCCGACTTTTACGACGGTGGGACTTTACGGGAATTCTATCGATCTTGACACGATTGTATCTGTCACTTTCTTCTTCCATGTTCATCTCCAAGAATGAGCTCCGTACACTCCTCTGTCACTCGCAATCCCCGTCGTCGCCTGCAAAATCGGTATTGATCATCATCGTAATTATTTTAATTTTAACACGAAAAAATCTACAGGAGATTTCAAGGAAAAAATAACAAAAATATTCTTTCTACCATCTTGAAGCCATCGCCATTGTTGGCTAAGGGAATTTATTGTTTTTTTTTTTTTTTTGGGGGGCGTCGAGAGCTTTTGCCGTTAAAAATGGGAATGACTTTGAGATCTTATATAATTAAAGCTACCTCTATGCAATGCGATCATTAGTTTTCTAGTATTACAAAATACCTTCAACTTTTTAATTAGAAGCGAAATAATTTTTTCCTTCGATGGTTGTAACTAAAACTAATGATTTCTCAATATTACATTTCTTAACAACAAATACTCAGTGCAAAATATATATGAAGAAAAAATGAACTACAAATTTATTTTTCATCAATATTACAATATACGGAGATAATGATCAAAGATAGACCTAAACTTCTTTTGTCTTCCAAAATAAGATTTAGTGAGAAAAATGATAAATAGATTTTTATTAAGTGTCTAAATATACATTTATTACCATGGGATTTAAATAAGCTAAACTTAGAGTTTAGAGTTATGGGTGGGTTTTGGATGTGAGGTTTAAAGTTAAAATAATATTAAAATTAAAAAAAATAAAAAATGGTCCTATTTTAATTATTTTAAGGTCTATTTTTGTCAAAAAATTCGTTTAAAAAGTTTTATTGAGAGATGTACCATATCTATTATTTGGTAAAAATTTTTAACAACATTTTTATGCTAAAAAAAACAATTGAATCTGGCTTGCACAGAAAAAAATATTTTTTAAAACAAAAGAAAATGCATCTTAGTTTTCACCATCTATACCTAGTAACAAGGAATGGGTGACCAAAGCAAATAACAAAGATGATCAAGTAAGAATTTAGAGGAAATTATTTCTAAAACGTGGTATTTCAAGATGGTTAGTTCGAAATATATATCAAAAGGAAAATATGGAAAAGATCAGAAATTTCAATATTTATCCCATAAATGTCTTGCAATTTTAATGGTGATGGTGGATAATTCACAATTTTCACAGTTTTAATTTAGGATGCGGTTAATTTTGAATATATATAAATTTGGAAATATTAACTTATGGAGACATCTATTGCTATAAAGTAAGTTTCCTCTATCAGGTTATGCCATGTCATAATTGGATGCTCTCAGAATACACT
Source organism: Moricandia arvensis (assembly GCA_905132765.1). Taxonomy (NCBI): domain Eukaryota; kingdom Viridiplantae; phylum Streptophyta; class Magnoliopsida; order Brassicales; family Brassicaceae; genus Moricandia; species Moricandia arvensis. The sequence continues at coordinate 16,217 of CAJHQP010011015.1, forward strand.
TGTCTCTCCTTTTACGAGTTTTTCTGGTTTATAAATCTGAATGGCTTTATCTTATTACTTAATGGACTTCTACTTTCATATTAAGTTTATTCAATCATAATTACAAAAATAAAAAGCCCGATTAAAGAGAGACCAAGTTTATTCCTTTAAAACATAAAAATAGGGGTTCATCTTATTCGTATCTAATGATTCTAAATCAGCAAGGAGTTTTTTTTTCTTTTTTGAGGTAAACCAGTATGGAGTTGTCTAATGTAAGGTTGAGTATACGAATCATTCGTGCGCTGTTTCATTTTCGTTTTATCCTCCCGAATGGTTTACGAGATGCATGATTCAAAGCTATTT
>CAJHQP010011016.1:0-16556 GCA_905132765.1 Moricandia arvensis
TGTATTATCGTTTTGTGTATATACATAGTACATCGGGACGTCTGGACATCAAAAATGCAGTAATAAAAAAAGATTCTGTAACACTCTTACAGTAAAATTAACACTAAATGTATGACATTGTGAGTCAACTTCCAAAGTATTGTTTTATGTGTGTCAGAACGGGGACTATGATTCATGATTATTATTGACTAACCACACTTTAGCTCCGTAGTTATAGATAGGTGTCTTGCAGAGATTATTAGGCGATACCAAAGTGATCATCATGCCACCTGTATATCACACTCTTAGCAAGTTTCAGGAACTCGAAGATCATTTCACCATCCGACATTATACAGCTTGCTGGACTTTGTATACACTGGATCGGTTCCTTCTGCACAGTCTGGAGGTAAAGTCTTTATGCTTCTGATTCCTCTTCTCGCCCCTTCAGATTCGTAAAAAAAAGAGTCAACAGTGATTTGTGACTCACAACATCAAAGCTTCACTCACTATGATTTTTAGAGAAGCAGATAAGGTCAAAGTGAACATGATCTGGTGGCAAAACCATTTAGACTGATGCATGAAACATGTCCAATATCTCAGTCAATATATATAAAATAAATGATACACATCAAAAGAAGGAACACCTGTTTGAGCGAATGTGAAGATAGAGAGGAAAGGGATGCAGAGAAGACTACATGTCGTACTCAGATTACTGCAGTGGTAGAATCATGTGTCCTATCTGATCCATACTCGCCAGTGTAAGCTGCACTTTATTTATGCAAGAATGAAATCCGATAGAGGGGATGAGCTTAGACTGTATTCTACTACAGTGGCGTTAGACGTCGAATGAATTGCGTTGCTATACTAGGATAGATATATAAAGTTCTCTATGATTGACCATGATAGGATGTGTTGCGAAAAGTAGCGGTGATCAAAATACTTAGACATTATGTGAGTCTCCGCTTTTTGCAAAACTCTTACATGCTCTGTTTGCTTGAGACAGCAAAGGTAAGTATGGGGGAGTTGATAGGCTGATATTTACACTATTGTGCCATGATATCAGCCTATTTAGAGTATATTGTATGTGTTTGGAGTATGTTTTAGAGTATATTCAGTTCAAGTACGTTATGGAACTTGGGTGATTATGGAGCTTAAAGATGCAGAAACTGCGCAGATACATCGATTTTTAGCTATGAGTGAACTTATCTCGGTGAGATTGAGCTGATATATTTACAGAATATATATATTTGAGTATCTTTCAATTCACCTGGTTGAGTCATCAGGATCCTACAGCCAAAGATATGCACGTTTACAGGAGAATGTTCTGTCTGCTCGCGAGAGCAGCTGTCGACAAGAGAATGAGTGTCGATCGACGGTAAAGCCTTGGTATCGATCGAGGTGATCCAGAGACAGCCGAATATTTTATGACCGATTAATCTCAGAAGCTACCAAAATTAACAGAATACCCATTGGACGACCTAAAATCCTATTATATGTTTTCTAACATGTTGACGGCGACGCTAAGAGATTTCTTTTATTCATTTTCTAGGATAGGAGAGAAGGAGGATCTCCTTCGATGTCCTCCTGGAATCCTTTGGTTTTATTTATTCTTATTATACATCTTATTTTTGTGACAAAGATCATGATGAGTAGATCCTTGTTGGTTTAGTTTTATTATTGGTGTTGTATGGATTAGCCAAACATAGAATTAGAATTGCTAGGGTGATTATTAGATCTATCATAGAATTGTGTTATTGCTTGTGTCTAGAGTAGCTAACTAGACCGTGATATAGATAGTTAGTCGCAAGCGAGAGCATGTCTACTACAGAATTAATCTGTGAGCTAGGTTGCTAGAAACACGAGAGTTGATTTAGTTAATTTAGTGACGTATTGAATTAAAGTCATAAATCTTGACTCAAGGACCATCGATCGTCAAGGATCATTCCATCGATCGACGCATGATCATTGCATCGATCGATGGTCATTCCGTGTCAACAGCGAGAGCTGAGACATCAGACTTAGTCAATATATTAGACTCGCAGCGAGAGTTGTCGTCTTTTACATTAGATATCGAGTTCTATGATTAATACCTTAGATTCTATCCTCTATAATCCACTGACTGAACCCTAGATCTACATATTTATATTATTTGTTTACTTACCACATCAATCATTATCTGCTAATTATTACTTCTTATAATCTATTTGCCTAGCTTAATCAGACTGTATTGAGTTTATTGTTGCACGCTCCCATTGGATTTGATCCCTAATACTACATTGACCTCTTTGCATGAGTAGTCGTAGGTAATTGATAGCATTAATCATAAAACCCTCCTGTGCAGCGCATCAATGGCAACCTTATCGCTGATCCGCAACTCTGGGCATGACGTTTTGAATATGTTCATAACTCACGGAGAGGTTCGTCTCTTTGAAACTTCAAACGTTGAAGTCAGAGTTTCCCGTTCCATGAATATGGAGTATTGGTTGCGAGAAACTAGAAGCGAGATGTCGAAACTTTCGATGGACTTTCGTTTTAGCGAGAAAACCATGTCGAGCTGCTCCTGGAGATTTTCGACGAAGACGCGCATATTCCTGTGTCTCTTTGTTTTCTATGAGTTTGGCCCTACTCATCGCATCTGAGTCTCAGTGCGCTTGTGTGCCATCGTAATGGGGATTTTTATCTTTCCAAGGTCTGAGATTCTTGTCTAGTGATACGGGCAGTGAAAGGAGTTCCGAGCTTCCTGAGAAGTTTGTCAATATTGGGTGCATAGCTAGTGGCGTGTGATTTGAGACTTCACGGTTTTACTTCCGAGCCGTTTTGCGATATAGTTGCAGAGATCGACTCTTCTCGTCGTCGCTAGCAGTCTTCCAAGTTACGGTGTTTTCTGCAAGTGATCGAGCCTGCTCTTTGGCTAGTTTCACCTGTTCTACCCAGAAGATCTTTTCTTTCTCTGTCATGGGTTTGAATGAAGAGTTTGCCGAGCTGTGCGCTTCTTGTCTTCTCGATGTAAGTCAGAGTCCTCGTTCGAATGACGGATTGATCGTGGGATCCAAGCTGATCTCTTGATTTCTTTCTCCTGATCGTTAGGCGAAGTATTTGTATTTCTTCCGGGTGCTTCGGGAATATCTCATCGGGATTTTTCAAATGTTTTCCTTGAGCGTTTTTGGTCATATCAAACGGAAGTCGCAAAGTCAAGCTTTCTTCCGTTGCGGACTCTTGTAGTCCACGGGGAAAAATTTGTGGCCTCTGTTAGGGTTTGACATGTTTTGTTGAGAGAACTCGTGAGTTTATTTTGTTCTTCGATGTTTTTTGAGAGTCAAGACACTTCTTAATCTCGGAAAGTGGCGGTGTTAGCATCACATTGAGCGCAGGACGCTTCTGAAGGAATGCTTCAACGTTGTTGTCGAGCGATATTGTCGTTACGAGATTGTTGTTGTTTGAGCGTCTATAGTCATATACTGACCAAGCGTTTACGGCTGTGAGTTAGATTGATTTGTACTCCCCTCTTTCTAGCAACAACTGTGGGAACCAAAATTGCACTGTCGATTTCCGTAATCGAAGGAAAATCAAGAAACCTTAAATTTCCCTGAGGTCCAAGATTTCTTCTGAGCCAAACTTCAAGTAATCAGAATATGAAAACCGACAAAGTAAAATAAAAATCGAAGTAAGAGAAGAGCAATGGAGATCTTATTTTGAATCCGAATATGAGTGCTACATCAGGTAAAATCCTCAGACGTAAGAGCTGTTGGCGTGTTTCCTAGTTCTAACCACCTATGACTTTATAACCTAGTTGAGTTGCAGCTCTTTAACATGAAACGAAAATTGCCTAAATTGCTCTAAGTGTTGAGTTTTCTGATATTTTCTGTGTGTGCATCCCCTTGCCTTGGCCTGTCTTATATATCCCTCCAATGTGGGTCGTATTTCCTTTTCTGCCCCTGATTCGAGTCTATCTCTCCTCGGAAATCTTCCTTATCTTCTCTATCTTCCATTATTATCTGGAATATTAATATTTATCTTTTCTTTCATTTATCCTTTCAGAAATTTTGTAGACCATCATTGTAGTCTGGCTCATTCTCGCCCGAAATTGGAAATGTGCCTTTTGTTTTGTGTTAGACCATTTTGGGACGTTTTGCAACTTAAGCGTTTTACTATTTCTTTCGGAGAAATCATTTTTCATATAATGTTGGTTTCCGTACTTTTGTTCTGCAAAATAGTAAAACCAACCATATAGTTGAGATAACATTGGTGTTAAACTAACCTTATCGTTTTATGATCAACTCGAGGTTTTAACGAGAAGACAAGTCTTTGCTATTATTATTAGAAAACATCAACGAAAACTCCAATCAAGACGAAGGGAGAACCAGTACGGTAAAGACCCGAGGGAGAGAGTGGCGAATATGATGTGGTCTCGTTGCCCATGTGCGACAAGACATGGCTTGTGTCTCTTCACCCACGGGCGATGAGACGCGGCTTGTGTCTCGTCACCCACAGGCGACAAGAATTTGAAGGCAGCCTCGATAGCCGTGGGCAAAGAGACACAGCTTATGTCTCGCCGCCCACGAGCGACGAGACTTTGCATATAGTCTTGTCGCCTGTGGGCAGCGAGACATGGCTCATGCCTCGGGTGATGAGGCATTTAGGCGATATGGTTGTCTTCTGATGAGATTAAAAGACCATGAGGTGATCGAACATGATGGTTTCTCCTTTTCTTTTTCATGGAAGAGAGTAAACATTCCGCGATAATTTTAAACATCAATTTCGTCGTGACTGATTTTGACCCCAACAGTAGAGTCGCGGCGCTCAATTGCTTCATCTCGAGATTGACAGATAGGTGATTAACTTTCTATGACACCCTGAGAGGAAATAAATAATTTGAATGGTCCGAGGAGTTCGAAAAATCATTCAGACAGCTGAAGCATTATCTGGTGACCCCTATAGTTCTCGTAAAACCCAATGAGGTAGAACCCTTGTTCCTCTATATTGCGGTATCTGCAACAATGGTAAGCTGCGTTCTGCTCAGAGAAGAGCGCAGCAAGCAAAAACAAATTCTTTACGTAAGTAAATCTTTGAAAAATGCGGAGACACGATATACAATGATGGAGAAGCTGGCACTCGGCGTCGTAATGTCAGCTCGAAAGCTTAGACCATATTTCCAGTCAAACAAAATTGTAATCCTCACCACATTCCCGCTTCCAACGGTTTTTGCATAGAACCATTCAATCTTGAACACTAGAAAAATGGGCGGTCGAGCTGAGAAAATACAATTTTGAATATCGAACAAGAACTCTCAATGGAGGACAAGACAAATCAAGAACCAAACTCGACCTGGACTCTTCACGTCGACGAATCTTCGTCCAAACAAGGTTCATGAATAAGACTTCGGCTCAAATCACCGACTAGGGAAGTGTTGGAACAGTCGTTCCGACTAATTTTCCACACTTCAAATACTGAAGCCAAACACATATCACTTAATCATGGACTACCATTGGCTCACGGGATTAAGATACAAACATCCACGCCTACTGCAATTCTTAACTTGTCGCAAATCAATTCAGCGGCGAGTACAAAGCTAGAGATGAAAGGATGGAATTGTACCTAAAACTCCTCGAGGATCTTGCCCAAAATTGCGATTAATTCGCTTTCACACGAATCCCCTGCGGGGAAAATGTGCAGGCCGGCGCTTTAGCGGCCATGGCATAATGTTCAGATCCAGTCCTTAAACGAGTAATTCTCGTGGAGTCCATAGAACAACCGAGCATCAGGCGCCAATTGTCGAAAACTTAATCCATTTGCAAAACGACGAAATCGACAAAGGCGATACCCAACCCAAAGAAAATTAAGAAAAATCTGAATCCGGATGCGATAAGCCATGGTTGGAAACGATCGAAGCATACATCGCCGACAGAATCGTCCCCGCAGAGATTTTGTCAACCCGAAAAATCAAAATCCAGGCCGCACGATACGTTCTACTAGACGAAGAAATCTATAAATGGAGATTCTCTATACCATTCATGACATGCGTGGAGGGAGACATAGCGCGGAAAATCGTGGAAGAGGTCCACTCTGGATCTTGCGGAAATCACTCTGCGGGATATCCCTCGAAATCAAAATAAAACGCCATAGCTACTATTGGCCAACGATGATCAATGATTTTGAGAAATTCATACGAAAATGCGAAAAATGACAAAGACAGGCTCTAAGAATCCATCCACCCGCAGAGGTTCTCTCATCCTACCCATTCATGAGATGGTCAATGGATATCATCGGCCCCATGCATTAATCTAAACGGAAACGCTTCCTGATTGTCTTAACATTTTTCTTTTCAAAATGGGTCGAAGCAGATTCATACGCAAGCATTAAAGACGCACAAGTCGAAAGCTTCGTATGGAGAAATATTACCTGCAGACACGGACTCTTGTACTAGATAGTAACAGACAACGTATCTCAGTTCATCTCAACCCAATTTGAGGCGTTTTATGAATGGAATATACGATTGACCAAATCAACTCCCAGATATCCGCAAGGCAACGACCAGGCTGAAACTATTAACAAAGCCATCTAGATGAACTTAAGAAATGTCTAGACGCTAAGTAGGGTCGATGGGCAGAAGAACTCGAAGGAGTCTTATAGTCCATCGGCTGACTCCAAGACGAGGAACGGGATAGACCCCTTTTGCCCCCGTATATGGTTCAGAATGCATGATCGGGGTGGAAGTTGAATTCCCCGGAATACAAAGTAGACTACTACTGGAACGACAAGACATGAACAATCTTATGCTATTAGACGATCTCGACCTTATCAACGAGCGGTGAGATCAGGCACTCATATGGATTCAAAACTATCAACAGGCGGCCGCAAAGTACTACAACTCAAACGTACATAGCCGCAGTTTCAAGGAAGGCGATCTAATCCTACGCGAAGTTTTCCAAACCACCGCAGAACGAAACACGGGAAAACTCGGAGCAAACTGGGGAGTACCGTACAAAGTCATAAAAGTTGTTCGACCAAGAGCGTACAAAATCACCAACATGCAAGATGTCAAAATTCCAAGAACCTGGAACGCGATGAACCTAAAAAAATATTATCACTGAGCGATCACACCCCAACGAACTGAACTACGAGACAACTTGATCCTCGAATGGGGTGCGTAGGCAACTCACCACAAGACGATTTCAGCTGTCCCCCTCTTCAAAAAAGTGGGCGGGGGGAAGTTGGTATGTATACATATTTGTATACTCATATACTCCCACATTTTAATATCCGTACTCTTTTACTCGATATTATTAAAAAAAAAAGAAATACAGAAAACACGGTCCGACTTCAAAGTCCCTCGCTAATCTCTTATCTCACTAACAAATTTGATATCTAACAATACTTAACGGCTACTAACAAGCAGTCCATAAATCGCTTATTTTCGCCCGAGTAATAACCAATCATCGTATAACCCGAAAATCGAATATCATATTAAAGATGTTCATAGACAAATCTAACAAAATTAATGAACTCTTCAAGCCCACAAAAAATTCAAATATGAAACGCGGCATACGAAAGAAAAAACCCAGTCCTCAGCATCGAGAGATGTTGCAAACACCCGAAGGATCGTTTTTAAAATAACAAAAACATCTTCCTTGACGAAAATTTCCATCTCAGAAGATCAAACAGTCATACGCACTAACATCTTCTCTAACACGGATCCTTCGCGAAGAATCGAACTCAAAACGGTAACGCTTACCATTCTGTTTGTTGCTGATCACAATGAACAAAATCCAATGTCCTAACCAGACTTAGCCATCTCTCACCGTAGAGATGAGCTCTTAGACATCCGACACAAGGATAATAGCGCGCTATAAAACAAATCCGAAATTTTGGTCAGCACTTCCATACGATTTCGAAATTTTCTTTGAAGAGATGCTCAGTTCCAGATAAGTGCAAGTCATATAAGCCGAGAACTTTTTGCATACTTCAGTAAAGCACACTGCTCTCAAACATCTCAAGACTTTATATCAATAAAACTGTACAGGATTCCAAAACATGTCTCTTCGTTTGTATTTGTACGTTCATGAAACTCCGCGAACTAAAAATCTTTGAGTATTCTCATCATACACAAACAACGAATGTAACGATCCACTAAGAGTTAAAAATGAGATGACAACTCATATTCTTTCCATCTACATTCGCATAAAGTCACTAAGACGCTATCAACTGAAAAATCCAGTTCACTAAAATGAAGCCACGGAGCGGCGGGGTTCAAAGCCATACACGACTGGTCCCAAAACAAAAACATGGCCACACTTGGCCAGAACAAACACAAATGAAAACATAGAAATCAAACGTCCTGAACGGGACTACAACCTCGCTCATTCTCCAGAGATGAAACCTCGTCCTCACCCATTACCTCATCACGGTTTGGGGCAGAATCATCTGCGCCTTCCTCAACCAAGTCATGAGTCTCGACACACACGGTTTCCTGCTCCTCGGGATCACTGGAAAGCGAGGGAAGGATACAGTCAGATTTCAGGCCAGGGAAGATCAAGTCAAAGTGTCCCTCAATGGCTGCCATCTATTCGTTGCAAATAGACAGTTTAGCCTCTTTGACCTGCAGATATGGGGCATCTCCTCCCAAAAACAACTGAATATCTCTCATCCCTCCCTCAACGGTCACCAGGTCAAGGTACCTACTGTGAACATCCACCAGGGAGTCGAGGGAGCTAGCAATTCTTGTCAAACAAGTCTGAAATTCGGCGCATAGAGCACTCTTCACCTCGACCTTAGCCTCCTCAATCCCACATTTTTTTCCAGCCTCCTCCGCTTTGAATCTGAACCTGCAGGCGACAAAAATCCAAAGCCTTAGTATTCCTAGCTTGCTTCGCCTTAAGCAAAGAGCTCGCAGTCTTCTGGAGATCCCTCTCGAGCTCGCCAATTCGAGTTTCTAACTGCGACGCATCGTGGGAATAACATACCTAGATAACCTTCAACTTCACATTAAAATGTACAGTATTGTCCGGTGACTCAGCAAGATATCTTGTAAGTCGTTCGACCTCGGACCCGCAGTCGTTAATCATCACATTGATCAAAGACACAAACTGCACAAACAAAAATAATAATAATAATAATAAGAGGAGAGATAACATACTGACGACAAGAGATCCTTAAAACAAACCTTGGCACTGTGTTGCGGCATCAGACCCAAACCAGACGTTCCTAGAGGTGAAGGCTCGACCTCAACACCTCTGACACATCTTCTCTTCTTAGCCGCATCAGGATTGGCACATGGTCTCCCGCGACCCTTCGGTGTAATAGTGGGAGTGGTGCTGGGAGCACGCAGTAAAACAATATATCTCTTGGCTGGAGGAAGAGACATTGATTCAGGAGCTTGCTCGGTCTCCGCAAAAGGTATCAGAATCATAGACAAGCCCGACGGCTGTTCCACTGTCTCGGCTGCAGTCCCAAGTACGTTAGCCGCTCTATCGTCAGGAACAACCTTAGGGGGAGGTGGTACTCGTCCATAGGAGTCAAGGCGCTGGTTGGGGAAGGAGAGTTCAACGGATTGTGGGAACCAAAATCCACACTGTCAATTTCCATAAATTAATGAAATCCAAGAGAACCCGACTTTCCCACAGCTCCCGGATTATCTGCGTAAACACACGAAAATGAAAAAAGAAAGAGATACCAGAATATCGATAGCAAGTTGCCCAGAGGCGTTTTATTGATTGATAAGAACAAAGCTACATGATTTTATGAAGAACAAAATGAGTAGAATCTAGCTAACAAAGAGAATCTCATAACAGAGATCGGAGAAGAATCAAAGTAAATTTTTGAGTATGCAGCCGCCTATATTCTAAATTCTTCTAAGCTAGCAGAGTTATTCTAGGTCTAAATCTTATGATCCCTGCACCTTTAGCATTATCTCCCCTTATATATGCTTTCTGGGTCGGTTCCTCCTTTCTTTTTTTCCCTTTGGTCAAGTTTATCTCTTTGCGGAAACATTCCTTTTATCTCGATCTTCATCATTATCTTGGAAACTCGACATTTACCTTCCAATTTTGAGAGACTTATCTTCTTAAGAAAATAAATATACGCCGTCATAACATTGCTGGGCTCAATTTCGTATGGAATCGAAAGTGGGTATTTAGCCGCGTTCCAGGCGTCTTTGGGCCGTATTTCGACTTAAACGTTTTACGACTTCTTTGAAAGAACGTTTAATGATACGACGTTACTTTAGCAAGGAGATTAAGAATTCTCGTATAGTTTACACAACTTATGGTGCTGATTTATCCGTTGTCATTACGATAACCATGAACTTTGTTCGGGAAAATGAGTCTTCGCGGTTTTTATCGTAAAGTTCCAACGGTAACTCCAACTGAGAAGAGACATAGAGCATTTCGATCGAGATTAGAGAGAGAAGCCAATAGGTGTGGTATCACTTGCCATATGTCGACCCAGACTCAGATAGCATAGGTTGCCATATGGAGACCCAAACTCAGAGAGCCTAGGTCGCCATATGGCGACCCGGTCTTTGAAAGGTCAGATCGCCATATGGTGACCCAGATTGTGTGGGCTAGGTCGCGATATGGCGACCCGGACTCGGAGACTCTAGGTTGCCATATGGTGACCCGGACTGTGTGGGCGTAGGTCGCCATACGGCGACCTAGACCTTGCGTGTGTCGGTCTAGGTCGCCATATGGCAACTCGGACCTTGCGTGTGTGGGTTGCCATATGGCGACCCGTTCTTTACAAATGCAGGTCGCCATATGGCAACTCGGACCTTGCGTGTGTGGGTTGCCATATGGCGACCCGTTCTTTACAAATGCAGGTCGCCATATGGCGACCCGGTTCGTTAAAAACATATTGTTGTATGACGACATAGGTTTGTACATTCGAGGTCGCCATATGAAGACCTAGGTTTGAGGGTATTTTAGTTTGTTTCCGAGCCACTCTTTCGATAAGTTTCTTCTAGAAGTGGTAATCTTAGTCGGTGATTTCGAGATAACCGTGTTTGACCCCAACAGTTAGCCCCAGCCTGCAAAATCTTGAAGATCATATTGCGGGCAAGTACTGTGTTTTAATCGGAATGACGACTAAGAGTACTTTTTCGAGGTTGGTTTCCTCAGATATTATCCCCCGTTATTTTTCTATAAGTAGTGAACTCTCGTTCCTCATTTTTTTCTCACCATCTCATTTCTTTAAGCTACCTCTGCCTTCTCTCTAAAACTTCGGAAGAATGATGTCTTCTTCCCAAGGTGACAAGACAAATCCCGACGTCGAGAAGAGCAATTCTACTCTTTCAGCGAGTCTTTTGAAATCGGCTCCTCCTGGCAATGTGTCGACCTACGCAGCTGGCTTCTTATCCTTCCAGGATATGCTTGCCCGGTGATAGGGCCTGATATTTACCACTATTGTTCAATGATATCAGACCTAATTAGAGCCTATTATATGTGTTTGGAGTATGTTTTAGAATATTTTCAGGTTCAGGTACGTTCTGGAGAACTTTGGTGATTCTGGAGATTTTAGAGATGATAGAGGTTTGAGTTAGATTTCCAGATGCTACCTAGGTTTGAAGGTCCATCAGAAGGTTAGATCTAAAAGTTATACCCGATTTACTGAGAGTGGTTGTTGCCTCACGCGAGAGGAAGCTGTCGAGAAGATGAATGAGTGTCGATCGACGGCAAGCCTTGGTGTCGATCGACGGTGATCCAGAAGACAGGCCCGACTTGTTTTATGGCCGACTTAAGCCCAGAAAGCCATCACAAATACCAAAACACAGGACGACCTAAAACCCTATTATATGTTTCTATGCCATTGTTTAAGCACCAAGCTTATTCCGTATCTATGGTTCAGGTAGGAAAGGGAGGAATCCATCAGATTCCTCTTGGAACCCTGTTGGTTTCTTTATTTGATTTTATTCTATATCTATTCATCTTATGATTTATTTGACAAGATCATGTCTGAGTAGATCTCTTGTTAGGTTTAGGGTTTATTAATGGTATTGATGGATTAGCCAAACAATAGAATTGCTAGGGTGATTATTAGATCTATCAATAGAATTGTGTTTATTGCTTGTGTTCTAGAGTAGCTAACTAGAACCCTGATCATAGGATAGTTAGGCGCAAGCGAGAGCATGGTCTACTACCAGAATTAATCCTGTTGAGCTAGGTTGCTAGAAACAAACGAGAGTTGATTTAGTTAATTTAGTGAACTTATCGAATTAGGTCATAAAGCTTGACTCAAGAGACCATCGATCGACGCAGGATCATTGCCATCGATCGACGGTCATTCCGTGTCAACAAGCGAGAGCTGAGACATCGGACTTAGTCAATAGATTAGACTCGCAGCGAGAGCTGGTCGTCTTTTACATTAGATATCGAGTTCTATGATTAATACCCTTAGCTTCTATCCTCTATAATCCACTTGCCTGAAACCCTAGATCTAGCTATTTATTATTATTGTTTACTTACCAATCAATCAATTATCTGCTATAGTTTATTTACTGCTTATTAATCTATTTGCCTAGCTTAATCGCGACTTGTATTGAGTTTATTGTGTGCCCACGCTCCCTGTGGATTCGATCCCTAAATACTACAATTTGACCTCTCTTGGCAAGAGTAGTTCGTAGGGTTAATTTGATAGAGTTTGCATTGAAATACATAAAAACCCCATGTCAAATTTGGCGCCGTTGCCGGGGAGCAAGGATTCGCCATTAGACTCAATTTGTTTGATTTAGTCTAGGTATTTTTCTATATTAGTTTACTTACATAAAAAAAATTCTTGTGTTTCAGGTACATACATTAGTACCAAGGAAGCAATGAGGAGAGGATTTTTGGGTTCTTCAAAAAAGGAACCTGCTGATTTGCGCACGATCCATAAGTCTACGAGGGCAGTCGACCACCCTCCAAGCAGTGATCGCTAGCAAAGAGAAGCGAGCATCGATCGACACCAATACTTCACTGTCGACTGATACTAACATCATGACATCGATCGACACCCACACTTCGCCGTCGATCGAATACTAGTTGCGAGAAGACAGAGGAAATTGAAGTTCTTATACTTAAGGCTGATGAGAATGGGATCTTACGAGACGAAGAAGGTCGTCCTCGCAACAATATAGGACAATTGATTAATGCACAAGGAGCTGTGATCCCTGATGTCATTGCTGTTGCTGAGATAAATGACTTCCAGATGAGCCGTGAATGGTATGATTGGGCAGCTCATAACTCTTTTCAGGGTTTGCCTCATGAAGATCCGAAGGAACACATCGAAGAACTTGTGGATCTAGTCTCAAGGAGCGAGCAGAATGAAGTGTCTGAATACCACATGCTCTGCAAGATCTTCCCCTATTCTATCTCTGGGAATGCATTTAGCTGGTTTAGTCGACTGGAACCACGATCTCTGACTCGCTGGGATGATATTGAAAGAGCATTCCTTTATGAATTTCTCGATGAAGCTGCAGCAGCTCGAGAAAAAGAGATCAACGATAAGTGGGACAAGATCCTTGAAATTTGGCAAATAAAGAAAGAAGACGAGATTCCACGACAGCTTCTCGAATACGTAGCAATGGGTATTAAGTATCGTGGATCTGAGCCGAGCAGAGCAGAAGAAGCTGATATTATCGATCCGACCTCGGCGTCGATCGACACTAAGATCTCAACGTCGATCGACCCTAAGACCTCAGCATCGATCGACACTAACCCCGGTTATCGATCGACACCACTCGACATCCATGAAAGATCGAGTTATCTTCAGGACATTGCAGACTCGACACTAGAGAGCACCGATGTATCAAGTTGTTATCATGCTCCGGATGTAGAAAGAAACATCACCATCGGAGATCTCTTGGAGCCAAAGGATAAAGAACAACTTGGGTATTGGATTCGAGTAGGAATGCCACTATGGAGCTAGAAGAATGGTTTGAAGATATGCATCAGAACTCGGAGCAGAAGCTTGATGACGATCAGCACACTTCGAGAATAGATCTGGAAACTTCACCAAAAGCTAGCATCGATTTACACCAACCAGATATCATCGATCGACAACCACCCTACTGCATTGATCAACACCCAAAGCCCATCATCGATTGATACCACCTAGCTGACATCGATAGACACTCATTGTTGGACAACAGCCAAGTTACATGATTGAACCAGGATCGGTTGAGGAGAGAATGCACGTGTCCAAGGCCTCACATCTTCTGTCCTAGAACATCTACGACCACCTATCTGCACATAAGAAATCTGCTCGTTTTCATAAAAGAGTGAAGATGGTACACGACTCTATGAAGTTTGTGGTTCCCAGTGCTGTTTTTGAGGTTGAATTTTCTATTCCTCCAGATGGAAGTGTGCATATGGATCTTTACGTTGGGGTATTTGATGATCTTCCGCATACAGTTGTTTTTAGAGAGTATTGAAGTATGAAGGTGACGTTGACCAAGGACCACTCGGTCGAAGAATCGATCGACACCATCATTGGCGAATCGATCGATGCAACTATTGGAACATCGATCGACATCAACACTAAAGCGTCGATCGACACTCATCACGGATCAGAGCAGAATGAGTTTGAAGTGTTTCGTAATCTTTTGATGGAGGCACCACGAGATCAGACAAGTCTGGGGGAAAGAAGAAGAGGAATTGGAGGAAGAGAAAAAGGATCAAGGAAGGTCCTCAGTTATCATTGATTCCCCACTTCTCAGATGGTGTCAGGAAATACAAAGTGCGCAGCAGATGCTTCTTGCAGCCATTTGCAAAGCTTCGAGCACTCCTTATTGCTGAGATGATAGACAAAGGAGAAGAGTCTATGGAGGCTTTCACAAAAAGGGTGATGAAGCTGAAGACATTGGACATTGGGAATTGTTTGGAGCAAGTCCCCAATCTCATCTAAACTGAATCAGATCCAAAACGTCAAGCTAAAGACTATAAACAAGCGTTGAGTGGGAGGCAACCCACTGTTTAGTAAGTTTTAATTTGATTTTATTTTCATTTATTACTATTTTTTTGTATTTATTTATTTCAGGTAAAAAAAAGAGATCAGAGGAAGATAGTCTGCACAGAGCATCGACCGACACTTGATCACTGTCGATCGACGAGGAAACCCTAAGCATCGATCGATCGCCACTTAACTGTGTCGATCGACGGTCACCATCAGCAAGCAGGTATATCGTTTTTCCTTGTTAAATTTGGTCCTTATGATTTATTTTCTTCACCAATCTCAGACTGTATAACACTGGTGATAGTGTTGTTTAAGTCTGGGGGAGGTATTACTGATATTGTGTTCTATTTTGAGTTTTATTTTCTATAATTAAAAAAAAACAGAGTAGAAACTTCCAGGTGTACCATCGATCGACACTGAAGAATAAACATCGATCGACCATGGATCATGACCATCGGTCGACACCATCCATCTGCCATCGATCGACACTCTTTTACAGAGTCTGGTATCGAGTTTCTCTCTTAAGCTATTTACTTATGATTTGGTTTTTCCTAACCAATCCGGGACGGATTACACTAGGGACAGTGTAATTTAAGTCTGGGGGAGGTTCGCTGATGCTATTTGATTTGTTTTGAGTCTTATTTACTATATATATATAAGTTTTCAAAAAGTTTTATTGAGTCAAGAAGGGGACTATGATCAAGATTTATTATTGACTAACCACACTTTAGCACCATTCTTAGAAGGTTGTTTGCAGAGATTACTAGAGATACCAAAGTGGATCATCCTGCCACTATATCACACTTGCTTAGAAAGTTTGAAGGAACCGAAGCTGATTTCCAACACTAATCCTGACATTATTAGCTTGCTTTGGGGTTGGTATACATCGGATCGGATTCCTTCTGCAATTCTGGAAGGTAAAAGTCTGTGTGCTTCTGATTCCCCTCTCTCTCCCCTTCAGATTAAAAAGGATCGAACAGATTTGGTGGCTACAACCATTAAAGCTTGATTCATATGATCTAGAAAGAGATAAAGGTCAAAAAGAAGTGAACATAACCTGGTGGCAAAAAACCATTAGGGCTTGATTCATGGAAGCCTATCCAAATATCTCAGTCAATTAAAAAAATAAAATGATACCCTCAAAAGAAGGGAGACATTGACTGAGAAGAAGTGAGAAGAGAGAGAGGAAAGGAATCAGAGAAGACTACATGTGTGTTCAGATACTTGCAGAGGTAAGAGTCCATATATCCTTTGATCGATACTCCCAAGGTAAAGCCTGCACTTTTATTTTATGCAAAGAAATGAAATCAGTAGAGGGGCGAGTCAGACTAGTATTCGCTAAGTTGTTGGTAGAATGGATTTGGTTGCTATACTAGGATAGGGTATATAAAGTTTCTCTGTGATTGACTTGATAGGATGTGGTTGCAACAAAGTAGGGTGACAGTTATACTTAGACATTATGTGAGTCTCCGCTTTTCAAAACCTCTTTCACATGCTTTGTTTGCTTGAGGACAAGCAAAAGGTTAAGTCTGGGGAGTTGATAGGGCTTGATATTTACCACTATTGTGCCATGATATCAGCCCTATTTAGAGTCTATTATATGTGTTTGGAGTATGTTTTAGAGTATTTCCCAGGTTCAGTAGTTCTGGGAACTT
>CAJHQP010011017.1:0-16552 GCA_905132765.1 Moricandia arvensis
ATTTGGGGCGGGAAGAAAATTCCCCACAAACCCTTAAAGGAGTTGGGTGGTAAACGGCTTTTCTTCCTTTAGTTTTCCTGGAGTCAAGTACAAGATAACTAAATTTTATCTATGATCCTTATGGAACCGGATTTTTTTCTCAATAAATAGACATGATAAAACACTTATCAAATACTACTGTTACATTCTTCTCATTATTATTCCATTTCTTAGAAGAAATATATGCCTTAGAAAAAAATATTTATTTCTAAAACAAACATTATTTTACATTTTAATATATTTTTATTAAATAATAATAAGTTGTAATATTTAAGAAATAAATTTTGTTTATTAAATTTTTATTGGTTAAAATATTGTGAAAATAGTTAATTATAATCAAAATTAAAATAATTTTTAATATATATGAAAGTTTTTAAAAGTTGAAATATTTTGAAATAGATGGAGTATTCGGTCCTCATAAACTAATCCTAGAACCTAAATTAAATGCTTATGGTGATGATAAAAAAACTGATCGCTCTAAAAAACACTAAATTGTTATCTGATTTGATTTGGGCTAAGTTAAAATGCTCGACCTAAATCATTAGTACATGTTGTTACCTACTATTTAACATACGTAGCTATTCTATATAAGTTAAACCGGTAGAATATATTCACACATCCAAGGAAAAAATGCCGCCACGAGGCGGAAGACCAAGGCGTAAGGTCGGTTGACGGCGGAGGAGCCGGTGCTGACTTAGCCCTAACGGTAGTTGGATATCTTATACTTTATGGGCTATTTTCAGGCCCACTTTGGTCGAAGATGATTATTGTGTTCATCAACTATGACGTGTAGATCAAGCCGTGTAATAGGTCGGAGGTTTGGGCCGGCGATTTGTACAACGACCGGAGCCACGGGAGACGACACATTAGCCGTGTGGTCTCAAAGGTAATACTAATCAGTATAAAACTTAAAGTTTTGATTATAGTAGTTGAACACCGGATTTTTCTATTGTTATTGCTTTAGAAAAATGTTTAAATGATTGAAGGTTTTTTATGACACCATAGTAATTGTAATAAACTCAAAACCAACAACATACTATTAGGGATATATATCCCACATCGGATATTCAGTGGGACATTAAGTAATATATAAAGGGTTAGGGTCAATCCACTTAGTACCAATTGGTTTTAAGTTGGAAGCCCATAATTAACCCGAATCTATCATGGTATCAGAGCCCAGATCCTAAATACCCTAAACCCTAATTAATATTGACCCTATCCGACCGGGTATAAAGGTCGTGTTTAACCTTCCGACTAGGTATAATTGTCGTATTTAACTCGCTCGACCGAGTATAAATGTCTTAAAGTTCCGAGATTTCTGGCCGATAAGAGCCATCATCTCGAGGAGGGGTATTAGGATATATATCCCACATCGGATATTCAGTGGGACATTAAGTAATATATAAAGGGTTAGGGCCAATCCACTTAGTACCAATTGGTTTTAAGTTGGAAGCCCATAATTAACCGAATCTATCATGGTATTATTAGGATATATATCCCACATCGGATATTCAGTGGGACATTAAGTAATATATAAAGGGTTAGGGCCAATCCACTTAAAACCAATTGGTACTAAGTGGATTGGCCCTAACCCTTTATATATTACTTAATGTCCCACTGAATATCCGATGTGGAATATATATCCCTAATACATACATTTATATTTAGCTTCAACTTGCTCGGTTCAAACAAATTTAAAATATTAAATTACAATTCTTACCAAGATAGCAAAGTTCAAACGATCCATAAAGTATAATATACGATGCTTCTTATTATGAAGAAACAAATATTCAATTTGATTAGCTAATCACCGACGATACCAAAAATGTTGTCCGTAGATAAAATCCTTTTAATAGAAAGTCCTAGAAACATGAGTTTGATTGTTAGATCTTTTTAGTGTTTTAAGAGCAAAAAAGTCTTAGAAACATGAGTTTGATTTGTTAGATCAAAATTTAGAAATATTACCTGCTTTCGTTAGTTTAATTTTAATAAAATATAGAGATACCATTACAAAATACTCGTCGGTTTAGAATTAAACTTTGCTTCACATTGATATGCCAAGCTCTATGAAAACATTTCTTTTTCACAAAAAGTTTCTATGAATACGGCTAGATTTGTTCTTTTAGATGACACATTCACCAAGAAAAGGAAAAAAAAAATAACAGAGAACAATACCTTCATTAATTAATTTAAATCAAACCAGACAATCTTAGTACATTGTCACTCATTGTATCTTTTTTTGGAGGAACACTAAAAGTCTAAAAAACAGACATTATTTGGAGAGAATAAGGTCTTTGACTAGACTCAGTGACATTTCTCTGTATACAATAGTAATGAGCTATTTTATTTGGTTGATATGGAATACGACTCAGAGATATGTGATCGTGTGTAAACAAGTCACGTCGAAGGTGGATCAAGGCGGAGAGATCCCATTTTGCTCTCAATTGATTTGGATGAAGATCCATCATCACGAGTATTGTCCTGAGCATTCTGAGAAAGAAAGAAAGACATTTAAATAATATCATAATTGTAAGATCTTCATATTGCATCTATTTTTTTTTTTTAATAATCCAGTCTCTGACCACTAAGCGTGATCGACTAGTCCACCGGGCCAAAGCCCACGCCATTACAAGATTTTTAAGCCTCCACTTAAGGGCCCCTGATTACGCTAGTGGTCTGGAGGGCGAGGGAAGCCCATGTGAAAGCCCTCGTGGCCCACGAAAATGTTTGCAGCTGCGGGGGTTCAAAGCCGGAGTATCGGGTTTGCACCCTCAGCCGGACATCGCCCTACCACTAGCCCATCTGCGTGGGTTACATATTGCATCTATACGATTGATTATTCTAATTATAATTTAAAGATTTCAAGTTTACCTGAAGGTTGGGGTTTTGCCAAGAAGCTACATTCACTTGCAACTCCTGGTTACAATCAAGAAAACAATTAATATTGACATAACATGGTGTAAATTTGAAGTTTCTTATAATACGAACCGTAATGTCGTTTAGATTGAAGTGGTTAAACCCTATAAGAGGTTCATATGTTCCATCCACCCTCTGCACACCTCCTGTAAAAGACCACATGCAAAAATCATTTGAGTCACAACAACATAAAACTAAATAGAAAATTAACAAACCAAAGTAGAAACACTCTTTCAAATTTTGCTCACAAGTTAAGCAGAAAATCAACCTAGTATTTTCAAAGATCCACCATTACTCATGAAGTTAATAGTGAACTTACCGTCTTGGATTCCAAAAAGAGAACCATTTGACTGTGGGCTAAAATAGAATATCATTCCATGAAACCGGTCTCCGGTACTCCTCAACTTGAACCTAATGATAGTTCCTATGGTTAATGCTCGGAAGTATCTAGAATTTTCGTTAGCCATTATTGGAGAAGTCGTGGCTGATTTGGTGTATGTGTTTTTTCTTATTCTATGGGAAGTTTTGTTTGTTCTCTGATTCAGGGCAGAGTAATGCTATAATCATGTGTATTTGTAAGCGTGACAAGTTTGCTTCAATATTCTTCTCTTCCAAACTAAAAGCCTATTTCTTTTTCTTTTTTTTTCAAATACTTTCTCTATCTATTTAGGAAAATACTGATAAAGTTACTTTCTTACAAACAATTTCGTCACCTTCTTGACATTTTTTCCTTCACATTTATTTCTGTTTCAACTTTATTACTCTTTTTGTTCAGCTGACTTTGCATGGACGTGTTTTTTTACGTTTACCCAACCATACAAGAAAACGAAACTATGTCCATGCATTTTTATATATACTTTATGCCAAATACAGCTGTTTATTATATTTGCAGGCAGAATTAAACATGTGTATGCTATTTCAATTGGCAATAAGACATTAACGTATAAGAAATCGTGTTATCTTTAGCTCTAATAATGCTAATGCTTTTTATTCGCAGATGAATGTGGATATTATTGACCTAGATATAGTTTTCATGAATGTAAAACGTGCACTTCATCGAGGAAACAGTTCTAGAGGTACCTTCCCCATTTAAGAAATTGAGGATAGTTAGATGGGTGCATATACATTCTTAGCATTAGTCGTTCGGTTGGACATAGTGGAAAACTGAGTAAAACATGATAAACAAAGGGACTGAGATAGCTCAGTATATAGTAGTTCTCTAGTAGATTATCCGCCGTTTATGATTTCTGTTTTCAATTAATCCTATAAGTATATCTAAACATGATTATTTCAGAAGTTAAAAACCAAAAACACAAGGTAATTTATGTTAGTCTATATTAAAACATCTTTATATTATATGTACTAGGAAAAAGAACCCGTGCGAAATCGCACGGGAACTCATTTGCAAAAAAAATGTCACATTAAGTATTGTAATAATATATGTTAATTTATGTTGATATAATCATTTTCATTTATAATAGTATCTTTATTTTCTTAAAGAATTCCCACAAAACACAACATTTATTATATTAATATATTAATTAAATAAAATTAATTAAACTCAGAAGGCATGGATTTGTTGTTTTTAATAGCTTTTATGAATATTTAAATAATATATAAGATAAGGTGTTATTAAAATATAAACACTCTAGAATTTTATCAGGTTTCAATCAAAAACTTAGGCTAAGATACCAAAAAATAAATAAAGATCTTCATGTTTATAAGTGTTTTTTTCAAAAATCATTTAATAATGAATCTCTCTGTTTTCTAATATATTTGTGATTTTCTTATTGTAATTTGTTAATGACCACAACGTCTTATATAAATTACAAAAAAATTGCAATGATTAATAACCAAAAATAGTAATGGCTGAAACCAAATATTGCAATGATTATAACCAAACATTACAATGGTTAGCTAAGGGTTGTAATAACTAACACCAAAAACTACAATAGTTTGTCACTAAATAGTACAATCAACAACAATTATAATAATTCATCACCAAATATGACATTGATTCTTCGCTAATAATTATATTCATCAACAACAAACATATTTCATCTAAAACAATGATAGAAAAAACAAAATCTAGCGGTGAATTTTATTCTTAATCTTTAATCTAGAAGCTAAGATTTTATTTAGAATTTTGAGTATGATATCATAGTTTTACAAACAAAAAATGTGTTTATTCTTTGACAAGTTATATTTTTTCAAAAACTTAACAGTTAAATTCTTTCATTGAATTTTTTCATAATAGAAAATTTGTATATTTTCAAAAGTTTAACCATTAAACTCTTTCATACTATAAACTTTTTAAAATTCATTCACAAAAATCATGTTTATTTATCAAAAAGTTGTATCTTTTCAGAAAATTAATCAATTAACCTTTTCATTAAACCTTTTCATAATAAAAAATTGTATATTTTCATAAGATTAGTTATTGAACCACATACGAATGACCAAAGAGTTTCGAATATATCGTCACCAAAGAGGTGCGAACATATCACGACCAAATAAGTGTGAACGGAATGTCACCAAATAAGTGTGATCATGTCATCGCCAAAAAAGTGCGAACAAGTCATCACCGAAGTGCAAACGAGTTGTTAACCAAAAGGTTGTGAAATCACCCAAGGAGTGCAAACATGATGTGACCGAAGAAGTATGAACATTTGGTGGCCAAAGAGGTGCGAACATTTCGTGGCCAGAGAGGTATTAATATTTCATGGCAGAAGAGGTGCGAACATTTTATGGTCAAAGAGGTGCAAATATTTTGTGTAAGAAAGGGTGCAGTCATTTCGTGTTTGAAGGGGTGCGAACATTTCGTGTCTGAAGGGGTGCCAACATTTTATGTCCGAAGGGGTGCGAAAATTTCGTCGTGTCGAAGGGGTGCAATGTGTCGTGTCCGAAGGGGTGCGAGCATGCCATTTCCGAAAGTGTGCGAACGTGTCGTATCCAAAGAGATGTGAATGAAGATGTGCGAACGTATTATCACCAAATGGTGCAAATGTATTATTACCATAATAGTGCAAACGAATGGTCGTAATAGTCTATATGAATACTCATGACTTTCCAGATTTATAGTAGTTATTTTAAAATAGTATTTTTACAATTTATTTTGAATATACATATGATTCTTAAAAGACATCGTATTGCATAATGAAAAGACACAACCTTTGGAATTAATTAAGATTGCTATTATTAATAGGTGCGAACAAGTCACCACCAAAAGAGTGCGAATAAGTCATCACCGAAGAGGTGCAAGCTAGTCGTTAACCAAAAGGTTGCGAATGATCATCACCTAAGGAGTGCAAACATGTTGTAACCAAAGAGGTGCAAACATTTGGTGGCCAAAGAGGTGCGAACAATTCGTGCTCGAAGTGGTGCGAACATTTCGTGACCGAAGAGGTGCGAACGTTTAGTATCCGAAAGGGTGCAAATATTTCATGTCCGAAGGGGTGCAAATATTTCGTGTCCGAAGGGGTGCAAATATTTCGTGTCCGAAGGGGTGTGAAAATTTCATGTCCAAAAGGGTGCTTACAATTGTGTCCGAAGGGATGCGAACATTTCGTGTCGAACGGGTGCGAATGTAGCGTGTCCATAGAGGTGCAAACGTGCCATTTCCGAAGGGATGCGAATGTGTCGTATCGAAAGAGTTGTGAATGAAGATGTGCGAACGTAGTATCAGCAGAAGGTGCAAATGTATTATTACCATAATGGTGCAAATGAACGGTCGTAATAATCTATATGAATAGTCATAACTTTTCAAATTTGTACTAATTATTTTAAATTTGTATATACACAATTTATTTTGAATATACACATATTATTAAAAAATATCTTATTGCATAATGAAAAGACACAACTTTTAAAACTAATATGTATTTTAGAAAGACATTTATTAAGTATTTTAACATTTTTTAAAATTATTTTTTATAATGAAAAGAAATAACCTTTAAATTTACAATGAAAATTCACAAAATTGAAAATTCATATATTATTCAATAAAGTGACAACTTTTGAAAATTAATTTCAATTTTAAACTAAAAGAAACAACCTTTGGAATTAATTCCAAAGGCTCTAAACCCCTCACTACAAATATTGTGTTTTTTAGAATATTTTTTTCTTTTCGAAATGATGTATCCATTCAAAAGATATTGTGAAAATGTGTCTATTCAAAAGAATTTGTAAAATATTATTTTAAATAATTATTTATAATTTGAAAAGATGTGACTATTCATATATTTGTTTTTGAAAAGATGTGTCTATTGAAAAAATATTACAAAGGTGTTATTTTAAAATAACTACCTATTAATTGAAAAGTTGTGACTATTCATTTAGGTTTTTTCCGAAATGATGTGTCTATTCAAAATATATTGTAAAAAAATGTGTTTATTCAAAATAATTTGTAAAATAATTATTTATAATTTTAAAAGATGTAACTGTTCATATATTTGGGCTGTTCTTTTCTGTGTTTCCTCAACATCCCAATCCAGTGAAATATTATTCCGGTGGATATCCGTAGATGCGTTGAAAAATCCTCTTTTCACCCGGAATCTCAGAATGGATTTCTACATAATCACCTCTGTAAAACATTTGTTTGTTTTTGTTATATATCTAATTCGATAATCTATAGCCATATGTCTGTTTGATTTGAATGTCTTTGCAATCCGATCCTTTTATACGGTTAGTAATGTATGGGAGGAGATGGAGTGAACTACATTTGCTTTTTTGGACGACGACAATCCACTTCTTTTTCTATACTCGATTTTCATTGTTTTGTATTTATTTCCTAATTGGTTGTTGATGTGTCGCTATAAGAACTGATAAAGAGAATCACTAATAACTTCATTGTACATTCTTCTTCTTCAGTTCAGAACTGTTAATATTCACATGCATTACTTATCTGTCACTGCATGCGTTTAAGTGAAGAATTTGCATTCGATGAATTAGTGGAGAGACCGCAACAGCAGATTTCGATGAGAATTTATATGCACTACAATATTTATATTGTGTTTTAAAACATATACAAATCATTTTTGTTTGGCTATCTATCTATTACCATTTTGAAGTTTGATCGATTAAAATAAGAATCCCAACAAAAATGAATAGATGTGTCAGTTTGTTTTTAATTTACTTATAACCATTTATTAATACTTCATATAATTATTTATAAATTTTAATTAATGTTAATATGGAAAGTTGAATATCTTGTTTTATTTACATGAAAAGTTGTATTTATTAGTTTTAGAAGTGAAAAGTTGCAACTCTTAAATTAATACATTACGATTTTTTATATGAAAAGACACAACTTTTTATGGTAAAAATACATTTTTTTTTGAAAAAACACAACCTTTATGAAAAGACACAATTCTTATAACAAATATAATTCAGTTTTTATGAAAATACACAACTTTTTCAAATGAAAAGATACAACTATTACAATTAATAAAAAAATTTAGTTTTTTTTATGAAAGGATACAATCCTTCAAAATTAGGAATTATATATATATATATATTAAAAAATTATGCAGCTTTTCATGCAAAAAATTATAAGGACATTCAACTATTTATTTTTAAAAACTAATAAATACAATTTTTTATATAAAAGTTTAATAGATGTAACTTTTCACAATACATTAACTTGATATATATATAATTCTAAATATTTATGTGAATGATTATGAGAAAAATAAAAATTAAAATATACAACTCTATAACAAATATAATTCAGTTGTTTATGAAAAGACACAACTTTTTGAATGAAAAGATATGACTTCAAAATTTAATATATTTCAGTTTTTTTTTAAAAAGACACAACTCTTCAACATTAATTGAGTATACACAACTCTTCAACATTAATTGGGTTTGCTATTATTAATAGATATATAAATTAAATAATATAATTGTAAATTAAAATAATATAAATTATATAACCATATCATATACACTAAAACATAATTTTAATTGCATCTCAAATTTTGATTGTTCGAACAAAATAGAACCATAAAAATAAAAACATATAAAAATGTTTTCCACTTCTAGAAAGGATTATATGTATTACTATATTATGTATTTATACTAAAAAGTAACCCATCTAACCCATCTTATATTCTCACATTTATGAATAAATTTTATCCAAAATAATATATATTTAAAATATTTATTTTGGGGTAGAACGTATTATGTCAATATTTCTTTCCTGATCATAGGAAATTTAAAACGTACACAGAATCCGTTTTTAATGTAAATAAAAGCTTCATGACACGTTGCTCCATCCGATTTGAGCTATGCAAGAACGTTCTTGAAATTAAACATATGCTTACAATTTTAAAAGTATATTTATTTCAAAAATGGTAAATTTCAAGATTTGAAATTTGATGATAATTTTTTCCAACAACAAAAATTTAAATCTAATTATTTTTTTTACATTTTTGTAATCCCTAATAATGTTATAAATTGACTAAAATCATAAACTATTATAAATAATAAAACAATCATTAAATAGATATTAAAAAAATTAGAGTAAATATAAAATTATAATAATTTTAATTAAAAATAAACTAAATAATAATGTATAACCAAACTATCAAATCACTCAATAGAACTATTTTGTAATGTTCTTATATATGATCAGTTGATATTTTTTAAATATTTATAATAAAATTGTTTGTTATAAATAGGTACTGAGGCAACCATTATTGAATCCACTATTTTGGATACAAAATATCTTTAACACTGATTTATTATTTTATTACATATTATAATAAATATTACATATATGACTTTTAAATATATAATTTTATGTGTTGTGAAAATTCACTTTTGATGACAGTTATACTTGTACCACCATGAGTTATCTTATGAAAATCCACACCTATTAATTTACTTGAAAAATGATGAATATTTCAAATAAATATTTTTCATTAATATGCATAATTGTTAAGAAATCATTTTCTTCTAAAACATGAAACTCATGCTTCCTAATATATAAGCATTACTAAATTTCTAGTTAATCTATGAACCAATGGAAATTTCACACATATATATATATAAAATACTTATGAAATATATAATTTTAATATTTAAAATAATAACTATAAAATTAACAAAAGTATTTGAAGATAAATAACTGTAAAGAAATAATAATACAAAATTTTAAAATTTTGAAATATTTATGATTTAAGAACACCTTTTTCTTGTACCTAAGTTTCTTCTCAATACGAACTTGCATTTTACAAAAACACAAAGAGAAAGAGAGAAAGTCACGCCTCGACATTTTCTTTGGTTTCTATTTTTGAAGTCATCATCAAATGGTTAATGTACGGCCATTGACTTTGAGTGTCTCTTGTTCTTGTGTCTACAGAACATTTGTATTGTCTTTCACTTAGATATATTTACTTTTTCCTTTTAAAATATAAAATATACTCTTCGTTAAAAAAATCGGATTGTGTAGCTCTGTTTTCTTATTTTCTACTTTTAGAATGCCACCGCTTGAAACTTTTAAACTGACCAAAGAAGAGGTTGAAAATAGAGCAAGGGATAATGACATAATAGCCGATATGATATTTTTCTTTTGGGGGTGGGCTTATAAAATCCGATTAGCTATTTATCTACTAAATGGGATTCAAAGACACTTGTGACCAAACCTTCACTACTATTTACATTTTTCATCGATTTTTAATATAATCATAAGTTAACTACAATATTTGTGGTTATAATTTTAGAACCATAAACTATAAACAGCCATAGTTTTAAGACTTTAAAATGTACAACTATTATGTTGCTTTTGGTTCCATTATACAAAAGCAATATTTAGCCACAAACAAATCAAAATTAACATGTCAGTCATAACTCAAACCAATTATATGGCACACTTTCTTAGATATATAGAGATACATGTAAATGTAATGACAAATAGTAAACACACAACATACGATAATATATAGAGAAATCATAAAGATCTTGAAAGAAAGATCATATTCATAAGATCATTTCCACTTCCTTCCGAACATGCCATGCTTGCCTCGTTTGCCTCCAAACATGCCGTGCTTGCCACGCTTATGCTTCCCTCCAAACATACTATGCTTGCCTCGCTTGTACTTTCCTCCACCGAAAAACCCTTTTTTTGTACTTTCCACCGGAATGGTGGCCGTAACCACCGTGATGACCAGCGTGGTGACCTCCCAATGCAGCCGCCGCTGCTGTTGCTGCTCCAGCTATCAATCCCCCGACTCCTCCTCCAAGGCCTATTCACAAGATGTGTAAATGGTTCATGTGAACCGATCATGACCAAATCTAGTCCCAAACTAAACCAAAATTATTTATAAACTGTTGGGTTTCATATACCATAAGTTTTGACTAAACTTGAAAAAGAAATTAAGAATACTGGGTTTCATATATGTATCACGAAACCAAACCAAACCCATATGTATTCTACTTGAATATGTTGACACGAAAATGTAACAAATTTATACCTAAAGACCTTTAGAGCATCATTATCCCTCTAAAAAGAGGATAGTGGATCTCTTAGGGATCCACTTTCTTTTAAAAAAAAAGAGTCTCTATGTATACTAAATAAGAAACGATCTTTTGCACTATTACATGTCCCACCGACATGGTGATCCGAAACAGTCTTTTGCACTATTCATAAGCCCATCGACATGTAGCTGTCATCGATGTAGCTGTCATCGATTGGTGTACTTTTTAATTTCTTTTTAAAGACAAAAAGAAAATAAAAAAAATTAAGGGACCCATTTACGGATATATGGGATAATGATCCTCTTATTAGAGATCTATTTGACTTCGCTTAAATGACCATCGCTTAAATTTATATATGGTTTAAGAAACTATCCAAACAAGACTCAGAAGATAAAAATGATATACACTTGTCTTTTAAATTAAATACCTATTATGAGACCTAGACTAGATGAGACTGCACCCAAAACATACAAGTACAAACTACAATCGGTCGGACTAATAACATGTTCATTTCATCTCCAAGGCGAGGTTACCATTAAAGAGAGAAAATGAATTAAATAAAGACCTGGACGGTGAGGACCGGGGTAACCGGCGGGAGGATAAGCGCCAGGAGGAGGTGGATAACCAGCAGGTGGATAGCCTTGCGGAGGATAACCATGCGGAGGGTAACCTTGCTGAGGGTAACCATGAGGCGGTGGATAAGCTCCTGGCGGCGGAGGAGGATAAGCTCCTGGTGGATACCCATGACCGGGATGATTATGATGTGAGAAGAATCCTTTGTCTTGTTCGTGATGCTTGTCTTTACCCATTCTATAATAACATTAAGATCTTAGCTAAATTTTTTAAAACAAATTAGATTCATATAAACTAAAGAAAATAAGGAATTCAATATACGATTGAACTGATGAGAACTATATTTGAGAGTTTATGAATTTACCTGGAATTTGAAATCAAGAGCTATAGAGATAAGAAGATTTATATGAATGATGTTACAAGATTGGTAAAATGTAACTATATAGTCTAAGAGATTTAGATACACAAATGTGTATATGTAGCGAAAATGCCTCTTGGCTATCGATTTGAAGCGAAATGGACGCGTTGATGTAGGCTCGTTATAAACAACGCATTTCATCTTCTTGCGTTAATGACACGTGTAATCTAATATATAATAATAGTGCTGACCATTCATTTGGAAATAATCTTCTAATACTAAAAGGGGAATAAGATCAAAGTTCAGGGTGTCCACGTCCTTCTATAAAATCAATCAATAAATAAGTGACACCTCACCTTTGATACACGTCAGTGGTGTTTTAACTTTTCACCTCCATCAGTTATCTTACTCAAACAAACCCTAACGTCGATAGTCTTGAAGCTTCTTATGTGTAACGCTGATGGACCTTCAAACTTCCATCATTAATTTTACATCCCAAAACGACATCTCTCTTCACGTCCCAAGCTTCGCTCTATAAATAAGATTCTAATTCCTCCCTTTTCACCAACTCCGCATACATGCCCATTAAAGAATTCGAAGCTGACTTTTAAGTTCATCAATTCTTGGGCTGGAACACGGAAAGATGAGGCCTCCTAAATGGTGTGGAGAGTGGAGATGCCTGCTATATGGTCTGGAAAGTGAAGACGAACAGGTAGGGTTCATTTTTGCAATCCTATTTTTGTAATCATGCACATTCTATTTGACCAAAGTTAGGTTGATTACTCTGTTTGATCTGTTTATGGGAAAATTTCAGGTTAGAAGCGGAAAAATACGACCGATAAGAAAACAAAGTTAATTGATTCAAGAAAACAACATAAGAATGAGTATATAGACCTCGAATGTAAGGTACTTCTGGTTATTTTGCTGTGGCCCTATTTTTCTAATTATTCATTATTAACTTTACCAGTTTGTAACAACTTTAGGTGTGGTGGATGCGATGAAAAAGTCATTATACTCACAGACGAAGGTATCTCCAAGTAATGTTACAAATCATGACCATTAATTTTATAACATTCACATCCAGCTATTGATGAACAATCTAATCGCAAAACTTGCGATGGAAGATGCAGGCTTTGCGAAATTCTTTGTTTGTTCCTGATGGAGCTCCAACGTCAGTTTCTGCAAAAGAAACTCCATTTGAGGCCAAGGTTTGTCTGGTTTCTAGGTTTCAAATCTGTTTTCTCTTATTTGATCTTCTAAGCGTCTTTCTGTTCTGTCAAGCTAGGAATAAAGTATAAGTTTGTATGGAATTGAAATGACTAGAAGGTTTGAGATAATTTATTATTATGTTTGATAATTGATATTAAATTATAAAATGTCAAGATTCCAAGAATCTGGCTATAAAAGAATTTGTTTATCATCTATACACATCTCAAATTATTATTGCCTACTGATGGGGATGGACTTGGCCATGCTCGCCTGGCAAAGTTTCACAGCATCTGGGCAAAGAAATATGTTAGTGTGTCAAAATGGCTAAAGAAAAGTGACAATCAACAATACAAATGAGGTCATGTGACATTATATATAAACTTTATACAATTTTTTCATCGCTAAGTTGGTATGAATGACTCCAATATTTCTTACTTTGATGAGTCTCTTAGGGCATCATTAACCCTAAAAAACCCCATGGGTTTCTTAGTTTTTTTTTTTTTTTTTTTTAAAGTTAACCAATCGCGAGTTGACTCGTGTCAGTGGGGCCCGTGAACAGTGTAAGAAACTCTTAAAAACCGGTTCTTAACTTATAGTTTTTGTAACCGATCCTTACACTGTTCATGGGTCCCACGCCTTAAGAAACCCCTTAAGGACCCCGGATAATGATGCTCTTAGGCCCTTAGGCCATCAACAACGCGGTTTCTTAGAGGGAGTATTAATAGGGGGGCCCACTTTTTTTTAGGAAACCGATCATAAAAGTAACAAAACAGCAATCGGTTGTTGAGGGTTTTTAGCACTGTTCACGGGTCCCACAGACATGTGGCGACCCGTGATTGGTCCACTTTTTTTTTTTTTTATAAAAAATCGGACAGAAACCAAAAAAAAAAGAAAAAAAAATTTAGAAACCCAAAAGGGTTTCTACCGTTAATCATGCTCTTATGTCCAGAGGACCTCATTCACACAGTGAAGCTATTTGATATGTTGAGCAATACCCTATATATTTATTATCCCCCTTTTCAGATTTTCTTAAATGAAATTGATGTTTACTATCACCAGACTCATGGACACCACTTTGTTGTTTCAACCGGGTGGAAAACTAGTTCCAATTTTTATAGTGTAAGCATTGAAGTCATGTTTAATACTATAATGCTCATGTAAACTCATCATTTGACATGATATTCTCATTTTTTGATGATCAGGTTGTGCCAGGGGAATTGATGGTTGTGACAGGGGTTCCTGATTTCAAAAAGAATGAATGGATTGATGCTCTGTTATGCAATGAATTAATATTATGAACATAGTGAAATAGGTTAATGTGAACAACTTAATAACTTACATGTAATTTGTATTCAAAATTTAGACAGATCTATCACCATGTAAGATGCTACTACCTGCTTTGTGTCTCCATGTATATTGTTCGTAATTCAAGGTTTCTATCGTCTGATGCATAGGGACCAGTTCGAGATTAAATCTAGGACGTCATTTGCGATGAGTCAACCTTTGTCCTCTTCGGAGAGAAAGCATTGAAGCTGGTTGGAAGACAAGCGTCAACCGTCATTAATGAGATGCGAGAGGTAGGTGCAAGCTATAACCACATAACTACATTTTCATAAGACAATTCTTCTTTTGTGATAAGCTGTTGATAATGTCCCCAACAAAGATGCTTCCATAGCAACGCCACAATGTCTTCTAGCCTTGTTGGACGTACATGCAAATTACAAGTGAAGCCCACTTCTTTAATTTCAATTCAACTCGCATGTCACTAATGGTTTCAAGCAATTTTACGACAATATTTAAAGGGTTTCAATCTTTATCCAACCAAACAAACAAATGATGAGGAGGCCAACTCTAACGTTTTAGTTGGGAAGGACAAATGTGATGTTGAATTCCTCTGCCGAGGGAAAGGAAACACAAAGAAGGATGAGCAACACCATCGTCACAGCTAAGCTGTTCATTTACTACTTTTAATTCCTGTTTGGCTTCTAATTTCAAAAAAAAAAAAAAACTATCACTGAAATTTCCACCATAGAACTCTCAGTATATTCACAGATCGTTATTCGCTAAAATGTTCACATCAACCAGTCTGGCCCATTTTCGGGAGAGATCTAATTCAAATATTCCACGACAATAAAACATAAAAGTCAAAAATAAATCTACAGCGATAACTACTATTTGTGAAGATGGCTTTTTGATAGGTATATACACTATTACTTACTAAACACAATAAATATTTAATTATTTAAAAATCAAAACATAACCTATTTATTGAACCTAATTATTTTTTTATAAAAAGAAATGTGACTGCGTTTTCTTTTGAAACACATGTGACTGTATCTTATATGTTAAAAGCAACAAAATAGGATATAAAATACACAATAAATTAATTAAAAATGAAAAGGCCATTTATTTCAGCTAAAATAATCATTTAATTAATGAAAATATAACTACATATATAATATAAAAAGTACTTAAGTTACCTAATAATTTTCAAAAAGTAACTATATAATACACTTCCATTAACAGAGATTTGTGCTAAAATTTAGTTATTTAATAATATATAATATTATAAGTTTTGAAAATAAAAATTATTTATGGAAAAGTACAAAAAAAGTTTTCTAATTAATTAATATTTAATATTTAAATAAAACAGAAAATATAATATTTTATTTAATATAGAGTATTTGAATTTTAATAACGATATAAAAATGATTACTAAACGATTAATAGAAACTTTAACTATGTTTACATATAAATATATATTGTAATAGCAATTAATGATATTCTTAACAAAAAAAGTTATAATCTTTCAAAACATTTACTCGAATTTATCAATATTATATCTAACAAATAAATTATGTAATATAAACACAAATAAAGTAATGTATTTTAAACTCTGAGGTTTAAGTTATAATAAATATTAAAATTATATATATTTTATTGACAAATAAACCGCGCGTAGCGCGGTAAAATCTCTAG
>CAJHQP010011018.1:0-16551 GCA_905132765.1 Moricandia arvensis
TCAGCACGCTATCGCTCGGCACAAACGACCAACATTTTATCTCTTTCTCGCTCGTAATATGAGAGAGTAAGGTTTGCATATTCTTCCACAAGTCTCTATATAAAAATCTCTCTATTATATGATCTGGCCAACCTTTACTAGACGGAGTCTTTATCATCCCATGAAGCCCCGATTCAGTTAACTATGATTCTGATTTTAATGAGCTCACACTTTCAGATAGTAATCGATTCCTTTCTTGCATTTAGAAATCATAATGCCTCCAAGCGTAAACCTATGCCTTATATCAGATGATAATATATCTTAAATTAAAGAGAAAGGACTATCCTAATAGAATATTCCGAGATAAAGGAAAGGTACATAAACCAAATCTATAGTTGTTTCCAAATAATCATTCTGATATGTATCTTATTCTTCTTTTTTAGTTCACGAGAAATCTCGACAGACGTAGGATAAGACTCGTGACCATGAGATCTTCTCCCTCTACCAAGCAAATACAGACGAACTAGTTTCAGACCATGATTCTTCCCCTCCAATCACCATCATACTACCTATATATTTGTTACTTCGTAAATTTACTCTGGGGACGAGAACTCATTAACACCCGTATTTTATCAATGATTAGCAACTCAATTCATACCAAACTAGCCGTTGAATGAATGTGTAAATCATTTCTACTGTAACTCCTGAACTATGTACGTAGTTTAAAAGTTAACTATTAAATTAAAAACTCTAAACAATAGTCTCCTATTAAATCCAATAGCGCTAACCTCGCATTGGATATATCTGGCTGTGAAATCTACTTCCAGCCGTCGATGCGCCGCCGAATGAGCGTCCGCCAAAATTATCAATAGCAATCTAAAGTATAAAATGTCATTCATTCGCATGAGCTGTAAATTCTTTCAATCGAATTATCTTTCACAAATCGGACTAGAAAGACTAGTCATAACCATCTACCAAAAACGTCTCATAATATCCTGCGAGCCCGTCGTGGCTAATCTCATCTAAAGGAACCCAGTTTGCTGAGTGCAAGATATATTTGGACAATAGAGTATGGTGGGCTTGATTAAATCTCTTTATATAATCCTCAAATAAGTTATTGTACTATTGACTCTCTTTGCGATCGAATGATATCAATAGCATTTCCTCCCCATCTTACAGCCAAAAACTCTCGAAGAGTCCTAATCATTCCACCACCCTTATCAATTGCTTCGTTCACTCGGAAATACGATCTCCACCCAATTTCAGACCCGTTGAAAAAGTACTCTTCGAAGATACTCAATTATATATTAGCGAAAAGAAAACCAGTATGGCTCCAAATGAGTCAATACAATGTTTCTTCAAGAAGACCCCAATCTCGACTGTCTGCGTTGCGCATTCTCGGCATAATAGCCCAGTGTTAATTATGTGCAGAGAGGGAATAACATTTATTAGAACTCAATCTTTTTATCAGCAGAGATAACCTAAATATTAATTTATTCTTATTCGTTCGTTTTAATCAGGTGAGCCCATTATGCATAAATTATACTCCAAATTATAGCGTGAATCTTTATACTCACACTACCGTACTCCAGGAAATTTTCCAAAACATGCCTTCCCCAAGAAAGCCTAAGCATAACTCATTTTACTGCTAACATTGAGACCCCCCTTGTATATGTTTGGATCAGAATCCAACATACTTATGGTTTCACCTGCGTGTCTGTCCTAAATTTGTTTGGAATTTTGTCTTCTTTGTTGCCCTAATCCTAACCTATCAGCGTCTAGATTACTTTGTTTCTCTATTATCACCCCGCCTCTGATCACTCCCGAAAGAAGTATGTCCCAATACACTAAACCAATCACAACAAACTAAGCACTTTGTGAAACAACAAGTCTAGAAGTCAGTTGAGTTGTCTGGGCCAAACATTTAAAATCATAGAAGAACTAGATCATCCTAGAAAAACCTCTCCTTTCTCTTATATTATCAGTCCCTCCAAAAATCTCTGTCCACCTATAATATCACAAACGAGTTATACAACAAAAACCACAAGATGTAGAACGGAGAGTAGTACATTTAAACTTTTGACACAAAGAAAACAGAAGCAAATCGATTTTTAGTCATAATACCAAACTTTTTTGTGCTACGGAGATCTCGTGACGGTGCCCCTTTGAGTGTGTGTTTTGTCACCTCAAGCATCGATTCCGATAATCGCTTTCGCTTTTCTTCTTTTCTCTATGTTTATGTATTCGTATAATCGACCTGGTCCCTGACGCCTTTTGTCTCTTCTCTTTCTTTCCTTACCTCTTTTTAAGTAATAAGGGTTTTATTTGTAAATTTGATTGTATCATCATTTGAGTCTATTATTTTAATATGACGTCATTCTAGTCATTCTAAGATTAATGTGAGTCCTTCCAGTAATTTCTCTAAATGATACCTCTGTGTATGAATTTTTTTTATTTTTAGATTAATTTGAATATCTCTCTAAAACTTAGAATGCATATTTCAGGAGTAATTGACAAGTACGCTTGTAGGTGAATCAGTCACGCGTAAAGAAATGTCAATTGTGTTACTCGTAACAAATGCAGCTATGTCTACAGTGACACAACTGATATGCTACCCTAAGAGCATACTCTGTTTTTCAGAGCATCGCGGTTAAAATACTTAAAGATCAAAATACAGATAGGACTACAGATCACCAATAAATTATTGCGTATTTAAATTAAGTTAGGAAACAGTAAAACAATAACTAAAAATGGTTTTAAACAATGGGAGAAAAGCTTTGGATCCAGGATATTTCAATCAAGAGATCAGAATTTTAGTCAAACAAATATAAGAGATTATGAAAAAAAGTTCTAGAACTCAAGTCACAGTGATAGTGTCAATCAACTTTCATTGTGAGAAAACCATCTATGTCAAGATCCTAGGGATCTTGCAGATTCAAATAGTTAAGACAAGCATTGGAAATGAGTTTTATATGTTACAAATCTCTAAACAAATTTATCTGCGAATATTATTAGCTCATGAGATTATTTCAGGCAAACAATAATACTATGTATCTACAAATGATCATATAAATCTTGATATCAGGTTTGTAATCTAAATATAGCATTAAAAAACAATCAAAGTACAAAAAAAAATATAATAATCTTTACAATCCATTTTAGCGATTGTATCAATCTCTAGGAAAACACTTAAACTCTAATAGGATGAATTACTCAAACATTATCAAGGAAGGACACTATAAATGATAAAGTTTGCATAAATAGATAAAGATATATCTATGGTTTAAAAAGATTCTCTCGTCTCCCCTTTAAAACCTTAAAAACCTGAGTGTAAAATAAAGTTTAGCCTAAAAACAATGGCTAAAAAAGTATATATGTCAAAGTACGCCCTGCGTCAAATTTTAGGCAAAATCAAACCCGGAAAATAAAATAAAAACCGAAGTTTTCCTTTTTCTTGTATTGAACCGACAAGACATTACCAATCTTCATAAAAACACTCATAACTTTAGATCTAAGCAATATATCGACCTTAAACAGGTTGATATTTTGAAAACTATATTCAGTTCTCTATATTGTTTTCAAATATGAGATTCATCCATCGGTGGGAAGTATTGCATCCATTGATAAATTTCTGACGCATTTACACAATTATGTATCTTAAATTTCTTTTTTGCATCGAATTCGATCTTTTTATTGTAAATAGACCTAGACCCTGCAAAACACTAAATAATACAAAAGACTCCACAACGATAGACTATAAATAAAGACTTGTATCATAGTCAAAACCTATAAAAACTATGATATATCAACTCTCCGAGAATTGTCTTTTCCTTTCCTTCAAGAAAAACATATAACAAAACTGTGGAAGATGATTTGAAAACACAGAAATCATGTATTCTTTAGAACCAACACCTTCACCCACATGTTGCAAGCCACTTCAAATTGTAACCAATATTACAAGGTACTTCCATGTAATAGACCTCAACTTATCAACTAAACCATTACATCCCACCAGTCAATAATATACCATCTGAATTCATCTCCATTGATCATAGGTTGAGATTTTTAAGTGCAGTATCATAGACTCTTACCCATTCAAGTTTTTGATCACTTAGACAGTCTTACTTGGGTTTTTGATCACTTAGACAGTCTTACTTGGGTCACAGGAAATTTTTTATCCCTTGCTTCCAACTTTATGTGATCATTTCATTATAGTAAAATAATGGGATCATTATTCTACCCATTTACTACTCAGGATTTCATCCCAATCTTTTTTCTCATTTCTTAGATGCTGAATGGAAGAGAGAAGGGAACCATACCCAGACGGGACATGTATTTTTAGACCTAAACGAGGAATCTGATCTAGTGTATTTCAAGCCACAAGATGAGATATTCAAGTAGATTATGTTGGTGGCAAGCTTTGGATCCTTCAGACACTCTCACAACCGTGGATGTTATGGCAGATCAATCCACTTAGGCTTTTCCATCTTGTATAGCCTCCCATAAATAACTCAAAAATTGTGTTAGGTAACAATCCAAAATTAGTTCCAAGAAAAGATCATAGTTACCAATGGACTCTGTTTTGACTCAATAAATGACCCAACTAACTCAACAGACACTCAAAACAAAAACAAAATGTCAATAAACTACCTCGCCTAGACTTAAGAACACTGTCCTCAGTGTATTCAGTCTGGAAGTTAGAAAATTAATAAAGAAAACAAGAATAAAATCTAAGAAAATAAGAGTATGTGCGCTGATTGTCGATATGGTGTGAGACACTGTGGGTATCGATCATTACTTTAAGGGTGGTAGGTGTCGACCGACACTTGTACTTTACGATACAAATTTTTTGTGATAGAAAAACTTAATAAACAGTGGTGGCCTCCCAATTGTGCTTGTTTATAGTCATTAGTGAAACTTTGGAGACATTATTTAGTCCAAATGAGATTGAAAACTTGCTCCAAAACAATTTACAATGTACAATATCTTCAGGCTTCATCACACTGCCCATGAAAATTTTCTTGGAGATTTTCCTTGTCTATCATCTCTGAAGTGACCAAGGCTCAAACCTTAGCAGATGGTTGTGAGAAACCACTACTGCACACATTGTAATAAATGACACCATTTGAGTACCTCTAAAGAACCAGTGTCAAGTGAGCATCTCCCTTGGTCTTTTTGCTCTTCACTTCTTGATCTTTCCCCCAAACTTATGTGATTGTGTAGTAATGTCTCCATCCAAGACTTGTTTGACATTACTTTTATCACTTAAAACATTTATGAGGAACTACAACAGCTGATGAATCAATATCAGAGACACCAATCCAAGAAGGTAGATGCCTACCTTGTTCACGAAATATTTTTCTTAAGCATGTCAAACTACTGTAACCCAGTAGCCATGAAATCTATTCCCATAATGAGAGGCATGTCTTAACCATTACATAAATCTACACCTGAAAGTCCCCAAGGATAATAAAAATTACCAACTCGCACTTCTATATCTTTGACAACACCTTATGGAGACTTTGTGGAGTAATCTGCAAAGTTAGAGTAATCGTAGGAGCTTCTTTGTCAAGACCCAATTTTTCAGTGATGTCCTTATACATAATGGTAACTGAAAACCAAGTACCGCAGAGAGCATCATTAAGTTCAACTCCTAAAATAATGCAGGAACCACAAACTTCCCAGATTGTTAACCTTGTCAGTCTCTTGACTCCTGTAGATGCACTTCTACCATCATCAAGTAGTTCCTTAATCTCTTCCAAAATTTATCTAGGGCTCCTAAATGACTGAGTCAAGAGAAATTATTTATAGGAGACACCTTCATGTATCCTCTTCACCCACTTGTGGATAACGTCCAGTTCTAATGCATTAATAGGCATGTTCATATGATTAGTATTTTAGGATACTGGAGATTGGGCTTGTAGACCGTCTTCTCAATTGGTCTTGGCGTTATTACACAGACAGGTAACACATTCATCCATGAGTAGCAATCGACACTGGGTGTGTGTATATCACCACTGTCCTTTTGTGAAGTCTTTGTACCTTTTCCCGAGGGGTTTTGATTGACACTAGATGGGTATCAATCGACACTTTGCTTCAGTTTTTGATTTTTTGGTGTCTACTTGATAAGAATAAGTCAGTTCGGATCCGTCGATAAATTTATGTCGCTCCTTAATGTGTGTCAACCAACCCCAAGGTAGTGTTTATCGACACTGACTTCTGTGACTTTGTAGTCAGCTTCATTTAACTCTTTTGAATTTCCAGACACATGGTGGTCATCTCCCTCTACCATAATGGCATTTACAAATGTCAGGTATTCTTTTCTAACCTTCCAGGAAGCATTCCTCTTTGCCTTTTAACATCTTCAGGCATTTGAGCAACCTAACCATCCAGCTTAGCAATGAGTGTGTAGAACTTCAAATTTTCCATTTAACTCACTTAGTCAGGACCCAATCCACACTTATATCTTTGCTGATACTCTAAGACTTAAACCAACATGGCTTCAATTTTTGTCCTCTAAAGTTGGCTGCAAGAGGCATTGATAATTTGAAACACCATAGTTTCTGGTAAAACTACTTTTACTCTAAAAAGGTTTCTGAGACTGGAACCTGCTGATTGTAGTCTTGTAACCAACCCCATTGGTGTAGTTCACATCTTTCTCGTCAGTTATTTCCATGGTTTCAACTTCTGCGGGAAAATGGACATGTTTCTTGCTCACAAGGAGATTGTGAACCAAATCCATCTTGGCCTTAACTTCAGCAATCTGTCGACCATCCATTCCAGCTACTTCATTCTATAAAGATCTGCATTTGTGGTGCTATTTCTAGACACAAAATTCTCATCATTTATTTTGCTTCTTCTAGACTCATGGTGTTAAAGTTCCCTTCACTTGCAAAAATCAATTGCAGAATCCAGAGTCCTCTGGTACCTCCAGTCTATGCCACTAAAGAAGATACATAGCAGTTGAACTTCACTAAAATCATGGTGTGGGAAGTCTCTCTGGAAAGCTCTGAATTTGACAAAAGGTATCTTGAATGTTTCAGGTAGGATACTGAAAAAATGTATAGAATTTTATATCTCAGCTCCTCAAACCTTAGATATCAAAGAAATTTTTCAAAAAAGCATGCTTGGTGTCATTCCCAGGAAGTAAGTAATCATGGGGCCAGCTTCTTGAGCCAATAAGCTGCATCCCATATGGAGAGTATGAGAAGAGTTTGGAGAAGAGGTAGTATTCCGAAACTCCGTTCAGCTTGATGCTTGATGCCATATCCTCGAACTTCTCTAGATGGTCCATTTGATGCTCATGAGGAAGGACATGAAAATGATGCTGACCCGCAAGAGTGTAGTACACATGCTTCAACTCAAAGTTATTCCTCTAGAATGGTTAAGGTCCAATCGCAGATATGCTAGCATAGAACTTATCATGTATGTTTTAGTCTCACAATATTCTTAGAAACTACCACTTCATTTGGGATCACATTCCCAACATCATTAAGCTTCTGCACAGCGTCATTATACGCATGACCCTCTTGGTCTCGTAGAAACTCCTTGTGCATCAGCCATTAGCACAATCGAATTGACCATATATGGTACAAACCTTGGAATGACTGTCCCTCCCTGGATCACTTGAAGGGGCGTGGGTGGATGATAAAAGATGGTGATGGACTTCACCTTTGAGCTATGGACTTCTCAAGGGTTGTTTAGCTACTACTGAGACACAGGTCAACCTTGCTTGGTGTCTCGGATGGATCACAGAAGATCACTCTTCCTTAGTGATTTAAAAAGACGTCCACCTAAGTGAACAAAGATACAAGTCTCCACAGAGACAATAGGTTGAGCCAAAGCTTAAGTTTATTGAATAATGATTGATTGTTTACATGAGGCTCGTGGTTACATAAATAAGAAAGAAGAACACGAAATCTTAAGCTAAAAAAACTAAACCAAAACCAAGTTGATTTCGTGAAAACCATATCCTAATCCTATTGCTAACTGGTTTTAAGATAACCAAACTTAATCCTAATTGATTTACACTTAATAAAATCATAAAATAAACTGAAAATCAACTATCTTAGGCGTGCCTAATCGTTTTGGGCCAATCATAATCCAAGCTAGCTTGTCTTTCCACTTTTTTGGCCCATAAAGGCCATTTTCGGAAAACTCTTGCATAGGCTCGATTTATCTTGTTCCTGGTCCGACCAAGTACCTCCTTAAGCTCATTTGGATTTATCTTCCATTTCCAACTCATTTCTCGGCCATGTCGGTTTGACAGGCCCATTTCTCGATCATACCAAACCACCCATTTTATTTCCTGCCCAACCAACTTCCTCCCATCCATATCCTAGTCAATCAGATTGAATCCTAGTCATCCATTCTGGTTCATATTCATTCCTTTCTCTATAAAGGTCTCATCAAGGTCCATAGCCTTCTCTCGGTCCAATACCTCATGGATCAGGCCAATAAGTTCTTCAGTAAGCCCATTAGGTCGTGATGTGACCCATTTCATTTCTGGTACATGGATTGGCTTCCAAAACTTGAGTTTGAAGCTGATCCAGGTCGCACCATTCCCTCCTCCTTTAAACGGATTTTTTCCTCAAATCCAGCTCTTCAAGTATGAATGGACTTTCCAACCTCAGCTTTGTTGTTTCTCTTTGGACCAGGGTGTTGTTAAATCCTTGTGCACGTTTATATCCCCTCCAGGCTCAAACACAAAGCTTTCTAAAGCCTTCAAACGTCCTAGATGCTTCACTGGACTATTCTCATTACAAGCAACACTTAGAGCAAGTAATTTATGCTCCTTGTTTAGCTTAGATCTCACTGCTTCTGATTGAGCTTCTCTCCACTGATACCAAACACAAGCCTTGATCTCATACTTCTGGGAACGTGATCTCAGCATAGACTCACCAGAAACTACTTTTGGCTCTTCCAGTTGTTGCAAGAACCTTTCCAAATAAAGTTTCAATGCTGCTTCTATTTGGATCAGAGTGTTGTTGATGCTTTTTTGCACACAAAATCTCCCTACTGGTTCAAAAACAAGGTGTTGCATCCCCTTAACAGACCTCATATGCGCCACTATGCTAGTTTGAATCCATACAAGAGGCTTGGTTAGTAGATGACAAGAAAAATATTCAATGATATCTCCTTCTTCAACCACAGTTGTAATTGCCAATTCAAGAGTTTTAGATGATCCATTAAGCACTTCTTCTTCAGCTTGGTTCAGACCAGACACGTGATCACATATAACTGATGATATATCCTCTTGTTGCAGAAGGGTGTCCCAGTTTTCTGCTTGACAAACAGTGGTTGGTTCTGATTCAAACTCTTGTTCCATCTCGCCGTGTTTTGCTGCAATTTCTTCTTTCTTCTCTACTGGTTTCTTCTGGTAACAACTTAGCTCATCATCTCTGGATTTTGGACGTGGGACTGACATATGTTTTGGGTTTTTCATCACAGCAATGAGTGATTGATCTATCATGTTCCTGAGGTGTTCCTTGAACTGTGGGCTTTGCAATTCATCAAGATATGCTTCATGTAGCTGTAACTTTTTTTCTTCCTCACGGCTATACTAGGACTTTGGCTCATCTCTGGATGTCTTAACACGTCCTTTAGCTTCCCTAAATTGGCTTTGCATCCTTTCCAAATCAGTTTGCCCATACCTCTTGGCTACAAACGTTTTCTTCATGACAACCTTCATCTCATACCTAGAAGAAATATGTTGCTCTCCATATAGTCTCCTAGTATTAGTTGTCTGATACCACCAATCAAGTGCATATCCACATAATCCAGTAGTTCCTAGCTGAACCTGCTTCTCCGCTGTGTACCCATGATACTTAGTAATTAATTCCATCTCTTTTTCCCATTCAAGGTATGTATCTGGATCAAACTCACCATAGAATGGTGGAATATGGACAACTTTTTCTCTTCTCTCAACTCCTTTGTTTCTTTGATCTCAACCATATTCTCATTGTTTCTATTGATTCCAAAAGAATACATGGAGAATTGCAATGTATTGAATAGATTTCGTGATCCTAGGATAAAACTTCAAACCCTAACCTTCAAGTGGCTCTGATACCACTTGGTATGGCCCTGGAATGGCTGTCTCTCCCTAGATCACTTTAAGGGGGCGTAGATGAATGATAGATGATGATGATGGAATTTGGTAAAGAGCTATGGATTGCTCAGAAGCTGTTTTGCTACTCTCTAGACGCAGGATAACCCTAGGTACTCTCTGAGATGGATAAGAGAAGATGAGTTATCCTATATGTGTTGTATAACACGTCCACAATGTGAACAAAGGAGACAAGTCTCTAGAACAATACGGGTTTGCACCAAAATGTAGTTTTATTAAAAATATATATTCAATCAGTACAAGAACGTGAAAGAGGATTATAATGCCTAAGCTAAATCCCTAATCCTTAACCAGGTTGGTTGAGGACGTCCTTATCAGATTTAAGATTGGTTTACTACTCCTAATCATAACCTTATTAGAACTTGGTTTACAAAACTGAAATTACAAATAAAGGAAATAAACCACAAGCTGGTTCTTCTTGGTTTCTTCTTGTTCAAATTGTTTCAAGGTTGCACCAAGAGTTCTTCTCTTCTCTTTGTCCACAACCTCATAATCATTCCAATGAGACCTTGAAATTGTCCATTAAGCTGCACCATGATCAGTGATATAGCTGACCCATAAATTGGCTTCAATCCATTGAGGTTAAGCCTGATCAGGATCGCACCATCCCCAATTCCTTAAAAGGATTTGTCTTCAAATCCAAGCTTTGTAGGAAAAGAAAACCATACACAATCAGCTCCATTGTAATAGTTCCTTTGGACA
Organism: Moricandia arvensis; assembly: GCA_905132765.1. Taxonomy (NCBI): domain Eukaryota; kingdom Viridiplantae; phylum Streptophyta; class Magnoliopsida; order Brassicales; family Brassicaceae; genus Moricandia; species Moricandia arvensis. Next base: position 10,808 of record CAJHQP010011018.1, read on the forward strand.
ATGTGTTGTTGGTGCTGCTTTCCACGTTTGCCTCTCAAGTTTTGGAAGCCAGTCCATGTACCGGAAATGAAATGGGTCACAGCACAACCTAATGGGCTTACTGGAGAACTTATTGGCCTGATTCATGAGGTATTGGACCGAGAGAAGGCTATTGCCTTGATGAAACCTTTATAGAGAAAAAATTAATATGAACAAAATGGAAGAATATGATGCAATCCGATTGACCAGGATATGGTATGGGATGAAGCTGGTTGGACAGGAAATGAAATGGGTGGTCTGGTATGATCGAGAATTGGACATGTCAAACCGACATGCCGAGAAATGAGTTGGAAATGGAAGATGAAGAACCAGAGTTGTAATTGGATTACCAGGAGCATTTTCATAATCCAAATGAGCTAAGGAGGTACTTGGTCGGACCAGGAACAAAATGAAACGAGCCCAAGCAAGAGTTTTTCAAAAATGGCCTTTATCGGCCCAAAAAATGGAAAGACAAGCCAGCTTGGATTATGATTGAACCAAGACGATTGGACACGCCTAAGATAGTTTATTTTCAGTTTATGTATGATTTTATTAAGTTTAAACCATTTAGGACTTTAGTTATCTAAACCAGTTAGCAATATGATTAAGATATTGTTTTCACTAAACCAACTTGGTTTTGGTTTAGTTGTTTTTTTTAGCTTAAGATTTCGTTTTCTTCTTTCTTATTTGTGTAACCACGAGCCTCCATGTAAACAATCAACCATTATTCAATAAACTTAAGCTTTGGCTCAACCTATCGTCTCTGTGGAGACTTTGTATCTTTATTCATTTTGGTGGACGTTTTTTATATCACTAATGAAGAGTTATCTTCTGTGATCCATCCTAGACACCAAGCAGGGTTAAACTGTGTCTCAGGAGTAGCTAAAAAACCCTTGAGAAATCCATAGCTCGAAGGTGAAGTCCATCGCCATCTTTTATCATCCACCCACGCCCCCTTCAAGTGATCCAGGGAGAGACAGCCATTCCAGGGCCGTACCAATATATAACTTTTCGTGTGTAGTATCAATTGACGCTTTGTTGGTGTCGTTCGAAACTGGTTTTGAAGTAGTGTCGATTGTTACTGCTTGAATGCCGCTCGACATTTGCTACTTTTTTATGGCTCGCGCGTTCTAACTCAAATAGCTCTTGGTTTGAAAGATCATAAAACTTTTTTCCTTATTGCTTTCTGGTACTAAGATGCATGCACCTGAAACACAAGAAATTACAATAACTAAACAAAAAAAGAAAAGCCTAGTCTAAATCCTAGACCTAGTTTCATGGCGAGACAAAGTCCCCAGCAACAGCACTGAAATTTGATATTCTCAAATTTATCCTAATTGGAATGCTGCAATTTCAGAGCGTTAGTTGTAATACTTAGGGATCGAATCCACAGAGATTGACATCACTCAATAAAGTATTTTTTTCATATTAAGCTAGACAAGAATTTAGAAAGCAGTAAAACATTAAATTAAAGTTGTTGTAAAGGATGAGAGAAAGACGATATATCCAGGGAATTCAATCAGAAAATCATAAATGGAGTCAAACAAATATTAGGGTTTATAAAGAATAATTCTAGAACTCAAATCACAGTGATCAAATCAATCAGATTTCACTGGATAAACTATGTCTAGATCCTAAAATCTCTTCTTTTTTTTTTTTCTTTTTTGCGAACTCAAATAATTGAGACAAGCATTAAGATCATGTTTGATATGTTTGGTAAATCCATGAACCAAATTTCTTTGTGAATGGTTATTTAGCTTGTCAAGCTTATTTCATGTAATCAATAATACTTTCATGTCTACCAATTATCCTATGTTCTAGATTATTATGGTTGTCAATTCAAATTTAGTATTAAGAAAAATCAAGATGAAGAATAAACAATGAAATCTATCAATTCATTCAATAAATTAGTATCAATCCCTAGAAAATCCTAAATCTTACAGATGGCTTACTCATATATGATCAAGGAAGACATAATCAATCATAAATTCTCCATAAATAGATTGAAGATATATAACAGGGGTTCAAAAAGGTTCTCTCGTCTCCCTAAAGCTCTAAACAATAAAAATCTGATGTAACATAAAGGTTATACTAAAAAGTTGCTCAAATAGTAAATATATGTCAAAAAAATGTCTTGTTCAAATTTTAGGAAAAACCAAACCGAAGATAGGAAAAAAATGAAGTTTTTTTTTCGTATTAGACCGATAGACCAGTTTTCAGTAACACACACATAATTTAGATTTAACCATTGGATGGACCTCAAACCAATGATATTGGAAATGTAATTCAATTCTATATATTGTATCAAAACCTGAGCTTCATCTTTCGGTGAAAAGTCTTCCATCCGTTGCTAAATTTCTAACGTATCTGCAAAGTTCTGCATCTTAAATTCCATTTTGAATCCTCTCGACCATTTTTGTTCCAAATAGAACTAAATCCTTTAAAACACTAAATAATACCCAAAAGACTCTAAAACCTATAATATTTAATCTAAATAGAACTTATATCATGGTCAAAACTTATAAGAACAATAATTTATCCACAATCACCAGATATTATTGAGTCAAGAGTCATATGCTTACATAACATATGCTTGGTGGATGGTTCTCAGACTTGTACAATACTATTTAGTTTATTGGATTTGGATGAGTTTGAAAAGATATGTGGGGACAAATCTAACTAATGGGTACAAGAAACAAAAGAAGAAAATAGTTCTTTTGTTTCTTAGAGCTTGAAGCATTTGCTTGGGAAATGGAAAATATGTTTCGTCACTCTACCATCTACAACTTTGGGACGGATTGTAATGACTTATTGATATGATTAGGGAGTCTAATGTCTGGCATAATTTCTCAACAAAGCTGAAGGAGATGGAACCCTTAGAACGAAGATTCAAAACTTTCAGGATTACTTACATTGCTCGAGGACAAAACAATATTGCAGATTCTTTAAATAGGACTACTAGAGTTTTTCATAAGAAATTTATTTTCATTGTCGTTATATATCATTTTAGTTTTCCAGACCACCTCATGTTTCAGATTAAAATGACCTTTTTATGTAAAGAAAAAAATAAATAAATTAAAGAACATGCTTAAACTCGAAGTACAATTTTATAGAGAGAAAATATGAAGACCGTAATATGTACATGTTCGTCACAAATAATTAGAGTAACTTTAAAGCATATTTATACACATTCTTTAGAAAGTCAGCCTCCCAATATTTGCAGCTATGTCTCTCCTTATATAAGGCATGTAGTCCCGCATCTTTTCTCCATCAAATCTTCAAAATAACTCTTAAGAACAAAGAGAAGTTTTTGAGGCTTAAACACACCAAACTTAAAATGGCATTCTCGAAGAGACTCGTTTTCACGATGATCTTTGCGGTTTTTGCGATAGTTAAGCCATCAGAAGCTGCTCTTGATGCTCACTACTATGATCGATCCTGCCCCGTTGCAGAAAAAATCATACTTGAAACTGTTAAGAACGCAACTTTGTATGATCCAAAAGTACCTGCTCGTCTCCTCAGAATGTTCTTCCACGACTGCTTCATCAGGGTATGCATATTCTTTTGGTCGTTGATATTCGATGCAACTAGATATGGGGTTGATGAAGATTGTTCGTAAATTATCTATTTGGGTTGTTGTAGGGATGTGATGCGTCTATTCTACTAGATTCAACAAAGTCAACCCAAGCTGAGAAGGATGGTCCACCAAACATCTCGGTTCGGTCATTCTACGTCATCGAAGATGCTAAGAGAAAGCTCGAAAAGGTTTGTCCTCGTACTGTTTCTTGTGCCGATGTAATTGTCATCGCAGCCAGAGATGTTGTCACCCTGGTGAGTTTTCTTAATAGACTGGTCCCTTTATGGTCTGAATATATATGGTTCGGTTAGAACCCTGACTCTCGCAATACTTCATATTTCTTAGTCTGGTGGTCCTTACTGGAACGTACTGAAAGGGCGAAAAAGACGGGACCATTTCGCGAGCCAGCGAGACCATCAATCTCCCAGGGCCCACGTTCAATGTTTCTCAACTGATCCAAAGCTTTGCAGCAAGAGGCTTGTCGGTGAAAGACATGGTTACACTCTCCGGGGGACACACGATTGGATTCTCTCATTGTTCTTCTTTCGAGGCCCGTCTTCAAAACTTCAGCAAGTTCCATGACGTTGATCCTTCGATGAACTTTGCATTTGCGCAAAGCCTGAAAAAGAAATGCCCTAGATCTAACAACCGAGGCAAGAACGCAGGGACTGTCTTGGACTCTACGACCACAGTTTTCGATAATGATTACTACAAGCAGATCTTGTCGGGGAAAGGAGTGTTTGGGTCTGATCAGGCGCTTCTAGGCGATTACCGTACCAAGTGGATCGTTGAGACGTTTGCTCGAGACCAAAAGGCTTTCTTCAGAGAGTTTGCAACTTCCATGGTCAAACTTGGAAACTTTGGAGTTAAGGAGTCAGGACAAGTGAGAGTTAACTCTCGCTTTGTCAATTAAAGCACAGCCCTACAGACGAAAGGTTACTAATGAGAGTTTTCTTATCTTTAAATTTGTTTTCATTTAAATTTTCATATATTATAATAATGTAAACTTGGCAAAAGTAACGACCTATTTTATACCATAATTATATAGTTCCCTATGAGCTGAAGCGTTCGCTTACAATGTAAGTTTGTTTCCTTGAACTTGAATGTTACTTGGGGTTTACCTCAGCTACGATACTCTTTCTTGAACCTTAAAAGACAGTTTCTCCACCTACTTAAGGCTCAGCTGAAACAGAATCATTCGTCTTGCTTGAATTTGCTTTGGGATTTTTATTTCAGGCTGTTCCTGCTTAGATATATCAATAGTGTATAAAGCGTACACTTTCCATCTTCAAGAATCCGCTTAGGGAATCAATTGACAACTTTGGTGTTTAAAATTATTTCAAAAACCAAATTTGGGGAAAACAATGAAATTAGCGTGACAATTATTTTGCGATTAACATTATAGCTAGTGAAGAGATTGGGTTCAGTATTGATCTTCGGCCACTTTGTTTATTCTGAAATCAATATAATTTAAAAGATCTCATGAATTCTTTTTTTTTACCAAAGAAGCTAAATTAAGTAACTGTACCTACCGGTTCGGAAAGACCGGTGGTGAGAAATCACAAATTCAGTGATGAGTTATTTAAAATATGTATACAAGAGAAACCGGCAATTAGATGAGTATATTGAAAATTGGTGTAGAGAAAAACAAAATCATCAAAGATTATAAGTTACAACACTAATAATGTTTATAAACCCTAATCTATCTGTCGCTCTTTTTGTTATTGTGTGAACGAATGCTTAGACAAATTCTCACTTGTATTTGATTATATAAGGGAATCCGCTATGTCTTCCTTTTCTCTACTCGTCTTCCATTTGCTGAAACTGGCTTCTTTTCTTCTCTTAGGACCGTCTTCATTGTCAGACTTAAGACCCTTCGATAGGCCAAAATCATAGTTTAATGTGCCTGAAGGAGGAGCAAAGCCCGTCTCCAATAATAAATCTCCCCATCTCAACATGAGAAGCGGAGTTGAATCTCGCAAAATTTCAATGAATAGGTTTATAATACAATGAACTCGGCACTGCATGCATCTAATGATCTAATTGTTAGTCCATGAAGATCTACAACCTGTTTAAATTGCAACGAACCAAACAAACAAATCGATTTGCAGGAAATTCCTTGGATCCTAGATAGTGAATGCTTCATGAT
>CAJHQP010011019.1:0-16545 GCA_905132765.1 Moricandia arvensis
TTGTTTTGTTGTAGTTCTATTCCGGTCTGGCTTCCAAACCACTTCAAGTCTGAGTAATAGAATTGCCGTTTGATGTGATAAAAAATAATGATGACTTTTTAATAGGTAAATTTCGCGGCTTGGTTGTAGAAATCTAATCATCTGATAAAATTATTGAATGAATATTTTTTGTGTACAAATTGATACATGTAGAAGCTGTTAATTGGATTAAGCTTAATTGTGGATCTATAGAAGTAGTCCGATCCATGTTATGATTTTTCTTGGTTTGACTTGGTTTAGACGGTTACTTGTTTGAATTGATTTAGCATATTGCCTTAACGAATTACTTACTTTATTGATACGTGTATAGGCAAAATAACTTCTTTTTAATATGTATTGACATGTTTATGGTTTAATGATATTGCTGAGACATACTTTATGAATCATGATTTACGTTTCTATTTCCTTGAAACACATATACTTGGAAATTTATCGTAACCTATCCGTTTTTAATATTGATATTATCTAATGTTGAATTTTTATGTTTACAACTTAATGCCATGTTTTCATGAGCAAAATCTTAAATAATACAGAGTAATATTTGGTTTTTTTAATATAATAATATATGTTTTGTAAGAGGTGAGATTTTAAATGGGTTTATCAGCTCAGAAGTATAAATCATTCTCGATATCGTCGTTGCTTTAGATCTTTAATCTTCGATGTACTTCTTTTTATTAATAAAGTATTTTATTTTTTATTTATATACAAATTTATTAAAACTTGATTAGATAAAGTAATTTGCATAACATTTGGCACAACTGATATATAACTTGTTTAATAAATTGATTGATAGTCAAACTTTGTTAAATAGCATGTAAGATCTAGTCAATATGTTTAATTACTATAGGAATATTAATTAATTCTTTATATAATAACATGTTTATAATAATAAATATTTATATAATTTGAAATAATTTCTTATTATATTTTATTATCATTTTGTATATTAGAGTTTTAAATTTGAGTCTTGACAGTATGATGTGATCATGGCCAGCTTACCAAAGAGGGTAAAGAGATCTTAGATGAGCCACCTAATGCCACAATGCACCAGCAGCCTGGTGATGACGCTTTGGTCATTCCAGAAGGTCCATGACCCGTTCCAGAGCCAAGAAACTAAAAGAGACTGTTGTAGGATTACTCACTTCACATCCACAACAAGAAAAAGTCTTGGACAAGGTTTGATGGTCCGAGATATCTTGATCACCATTCAAGCTATCTCTACATCAAGCTGAGCTAGTGTTTAGGCAAGACATTTGGTGTGTGCTCTTTTTCTTGCTTTTGGTTTTGTCCCACGAGGTTTTCTGGAGGAAGGTTTTTAATGAGGCACGACTTGTCTTACAAATCACCTAGCCTATCTCGGCCCAAAACTACTATCTATTTTACCTAATGTTATTTTAAGACTATAGTTTTATGTTATACTTGTCGAAACCCTAGAGCATGTTCTTTGGTTTCTTTATTTAAGGGTTTCCGCAAACCCTTTAGAACTTAAGCAATCTAATATCAAAGTCTTTTGTTCTTCTTGACGGCTCTTTCTCTAAGTTGTCGAGTGTTCTTCTGGTGTGTAATATCCAAAGCCCTAAGGGTGTCTATCTCGGTGTGTCATATTCGAACTAGTCATCTAGGAGTATCAAGAGATCTCTCATCCCTCTTGTGTCACCATTCAATCCACAACCTTGAAGAACTTGAGTCTCTGATTTGTTCTTGCAATGATCTATCCTCCCATCAACCAAAGAAGCATCCTAGGAGTGTGTCATGTGGTATCAGAGCTGCTTTGGTTAGGGAAGTCTCGTTTCTCTTGAAATCTTTTTGTTTCAGCCGTAATACTTCTTTATCATCTTGAACAAAAGTAGAACTAGGTTTGTCTTAGGGCTGCTCAAATTTGCACTTTCGTTTTTTGGATTTAGGCGAAAGCCCTAGTCTTTTTTGTTTAACCTAGCCGCATAAGTATACCTTGCCGAGCAAGTAATTTTTGTGTTGAATTTTCTTTGTTTCTTCTCGTGAATCACCTTGAACTACTTACTTGTTCTTGTGTTTCATTGGTGTAGGCATCAATGGGAACCGAAACTGAAGAAGAAGCCGAGTTGGTCCGGAATAACAAGTTACTCATGGAAGCCATGACTGCTCAACTGAACCAAACCATGCTAGCAACGATGACTGAGATGATGAAGACCAATCTCAACGAGCTCCGTAAAGAGTTCAGAGAGGAAGTAAGGCGAGCTACTGGTCAAGGTCACAGTCGTGAGGCTAGAATAGAAGAAGGACGTAATACAACTCGACAAGAGCATGCTGGCTCTGAAGAAACTGATAACTACTATGAGCACATCAGTTCCTCATCAAGACAAAGCCAAAGGAGGCAGAGACGTGGACAAGAAGGAAGGGCAAACCAGAGAGATGAGCTTGCTGGTTTAAAGATCAAGATACCTCCTTCCATGGGAAAGCTGATCCGGATGCCTATCTTGAATGGGAGAAGAAGATTGAGCTGGTCTTTCAGTGTAAGCAGTACACGAATTAAAGGAAGATCCAGATCGCTACTACTGAGTTTTATGACTATGCTTTAATCTGGTGGGATCAGTATGTTACTAACAGAAGAAGGAATGGGGAGGAACCAGTTGAAACATGGCCAGAGATGAAGTCTATCATGCGCAAGAGATTTGTTCCAAGTCAATATCATAGAGATCTTCATCAAAGGCTCAGAAAATCACCCAAGGTTCAAGATCAGTAGAAGAATACTACCAGGAGATGGAGTTACTCATGCTGAGGGCTAGTATATCTGAAGATAGAGAAGCCACAATGTCAAGATTTCTATGTGGTCTAAACCGTGAGATACAAGACAATGTTGAGATGCAGCATTATGTGGAGTTAGAAGAAATGTTACACAAGGCTATTCTTGTGGAACAACAGCTTAAGAGGAAGGGACATTCACGCACCAGCTTTGGATCCAACCGGTTACACAACCCTAAGGAAGAGAAGCCAACTATCCTAAGGAGTCTAGGCCATATCAGAAAGAAAACAAACCCTACACGAGGGAAGAAACCAAACCGAGTAGCATCCTTGACAAGGGCAAGGGCAAGGCAGAGGCTTCTAGTTCCAGAGCTCGGGATGTCAAGTGTTTCAAGTGCCAAGGACTATGCTAATGAGTGTACCAACAAGAGGATCATGATTCTTCTAGAAGATGGTGAGTATGTTTCAGAAGATGAAAGCACCGAACTTGACCAAGAAGAAACTGAGGAAGAGCATGAAGAAGGACCAGTCCAAGGAAAGCTTTTAGTAGCAAGGAGACTTCTAAGCCTACAAACAAAGACCGAAGAGCTAGAGCAACGTGAGAACTTGTTCTATACAAGGTGCTTGGTCCAAGGAAAGGTTTGCAGCCTTATAGTTGATGGAGGTAATTGTGTGAATGCTGCTAGTGAGACAATGGTCAAGAAGTTGGGTTTGAAGGTTCAGAAGCACCCAAAACCTTACTGGCTACAATGGCTTAATGAGGAAGGCACCATGAGGGTCTCTAATCAAGTTTTAATCCCCTTAGCCATATGAAGATATGAAGATGAGGTTTTGTTTGATGTCTTACCTATGGAAGCTGGTCACATACTTCTTGGGAGGCCTTGGCAATCTGATCGCCGAGTCATACATGATGGTTTCACCAACAAGCATTCATTTGAGTTCAAGGGCCGCAAGACTGTCCTGGTTCCTTTGACACCTAAGGAAGTTCAGCATGATCAGATTCAACTCCAAAAGAAGAAGGAGATTGACCTCAAACCGGCTGGAACTAAGCAACCAAACTTCTATGCAAACATGGGTGATATCAAAAGAACTCTCTACTCTAAACAACAGGCTATCTTACTTGTTTTTAAAGAAAATCTTTTGAACTTAACAGATCCTACACCGGTGTATCCGAGTCAAATGGTTTCTATTTTGTAGGAGTTTCAAGATGTATTTCCCGGAAATTACCATATGTGAAAAAGGGGGTTTTGATTGATCAAAAAGAAGAATCTACTAGAGGACAACCCCATTGGTTTACCTCCCTTGCGTGGGATTGAGCATCAGATAGACTTTGTTCCAGGATCTACACTTCCAAACCGGCCAGCTTACAGAACCAATCCGGTTGAGACAAAGGAGTTGCAAAGACAAGTAGAGGAACTCATGGAGAAGGGCCATATCCGAGAGAGTTTGAGCCCATGTGCTGTACCAGTGCTCCTTGTACCTAAGAAGGATGGTACTTGGCGCATGTGTGTTGATTGTAGAGCAATCAACAACATCACAGTGAAGTATCACCATCCTATACCTAAATTAGATGATATGCTTGATGAATTACATGGTTCTTGCATCTTCTCTAAGATATATTTGAAATTGGTTATCATCAGATTAGGATGAAAGAAGGAGATGAATGGAAAACTGCATTTAAGACTAAGCATGGTTTGTATAAGTGGTTAGTTATGCCATTCGGATTGACAAATGCACCTAGTACATTCAGGAGATGGATGAATCATGTTCTTAGATCATTCATAGGCGTCTTTGTTGTTGTGTACTTTGATGACATCTTAGTATATAGCAAGAACTTTGAGGATCATATAGAACATCTTAGGGCTGTTCTTAATGTGTTAAGAAATGAGAAACTCTTTGCCAACTTGAAGAAATGTACTTTTTGCACAGATAACTTGGTCTTTCTAGGCTTTGTTGTGAGTGCAGATGGAGTTAAGGTGGACGAGGAGAAGATCAAAGCCATCATGGACTGGCCAAGCCCAACCACAGTAGGAGAAGTGAGAAGTTTCCATGGGCTTGCTGGTTTCTACAAGCGCTTTGTGAAAGACTTTAGCACCATTGCAGCTCCATTGACTGAAGTAATCAAGAAAGATGTAGGATTCAAATGGGGAGAAGCACAAGAAGCCGCATTCCAAACCCTTAAAGAGAAACTTACTCAATCACCTCTCTTAATGCTTCCTGACTTTACTAAAACCTTTGAGATTGAATGTGATGCCTCAGGGATTGGAATTGGTGCTTTGCTGATGCAAGATAGGAAACCCATCGCCTACTTACGTGAGAAGCTTGGAGGAGCCACTCTCAACTATGCTACCTATGACAAAGAACTCTATGCTTTGGTGAGGGCATTGCAAACATGGCAACATTACTTGTGGCCCAAGTAGTTTGTCATCCACATTAACCATGAGTCCCTAAAGTATCTCGAAGGGCAGAGTAAGCTTAGTAAGAGATACGCAAGGTGCGTTGAGTTGATTGAGACATTCCCATACGTGATCAAATACAAACAAGGAAAGGAGAACATAGTTGCTGATGCACTATCTCGGAGGTATGCTCTCTTGACCACTCTTGATGCTAAGCTACTAGGTTTTGAGCAGATTAAAGACATGTATGAGACTGACCTTGACATTAAAGAAGCTTATGTGTCTTGTGAGAAATTTGCTGCAGGACACTACTTTAGGCAAGATGGATTCTTGTTCTATGACAACAGATTCTGTGTGCCTAATGGTTCTCTACGAGATCTGTTTGTTAGGGAATCCCATGGGGGCAGTCTAAATGGGTCATTTTGGGATTGCCAAGACTGTTAAAGTTTTGCAGGATTACTTCTATTGGCCACACATGAAAAGAGATGTTGAGAGAATCTGTGGAAGGTGTGCTACTTGCAAGCATGCTAAGTCCCAAGTCCAGTCTCATGATTTGAGGACAAATCCTTTTCAAGAGGGAGGGGATGATGTGATCATGGACCAGCTTACCAAAGAGGGTAAAGAGATCTTAGATGAGCCACCTAATGCCACAATGCACCAGCAGCCTGGTGATGATGCTTTGACCATTCCAGAAGGTCCCATGACCCGTTCCAAAGCCAAGAAACTCAAGGAGACTGTTGTAGGATTACTCACTTCACATCCACAACAAGAATAAAGTCTTGGACAAGGTTTGATGGTCCGAGATATCTTGATCACCATTCAAGCTATCTCTACATCAAGCTGAGCTAGTGTTTAGGCAAGACATTTGGTGTGTGCTCTTTTCCTTGCTTTTGGTTTTGTCCCACGAGGTTTTCTGGAGGAAGGTTTTTAATGAGGCCACGACTTGTCTTACAAATCACCTAGGCCCTATCTTGGCCCAAGACTACTATCTATTTTACCTTATGTTATTTTAATACTATAGTTTTATGTTATACTTGTCGAAACCCTAGAGCATGTTCTTTGGTTTCTTTATTTAAGGGTTTCCGCAAACCCTTTAGAACTTAAGCAATCTAATATCAAAGTCTTTTGTTCTTCTTGATGGCTCTCTCTCTAAGTTGTCGAGTGTTCTTCTGGTGTGTAATATCCAGAGCCCTAAGGGTGTCTATCTTGGTGTGTCATATCCGAACTAGTCATCTAGGAGTATCAAGAGATCTCTCATCCCTCTTGTGTCACCATTCAATCCACAGCCTTGAAGAACTTGAGTCTCTGATTCGTTCTTGCAAGGATCTATCCTCCCATCAACCAAAGAAGCATCCTAGGAGTGTGTCACAGTAAAAGATCCACAAGTTTTTTTATAGCAATATAAAAAGATATAATCACCAAAATGTGATTACCTAAAGTTCAATATGAAGTTTTGTAACAAGATATGAAGTCTGGTATACATCTCAACTCTATTGAGAGTTAAAAAGTAACTTTTTTTATGAGAATATTAATGATGCATATACATTAAAAATATATTTTACACAAAAGTATTGTTGTCGAGCAGACACATGCTTAAGAAAAGATTAAAGAAGTTTATAATTATATCTTATCTCTTTGAGACTAAGAAAAATATTGAGCTTTTGATGTAAGATGATAAATCACGTCTAATTGATTATGATCCTTTCTTTTGAAGAGAATGTGACATTTATACTGAAAAATAAAATCCACAAATATTATTCGTAAAGAAAGTAAACATAAAAGTGGTTGTAAACGTGAATGTATCCAAAGAGTTTCTTTTAGAAATCATATTTTCATTTGAAATTGAGAAATAAAGATCTTAATAAATAAGTGATATTCAATCATCTAAGTATAAAGAAAATTAGTGTGAGCACAAGAGATAGTTTCCACCTTTTAGAGTAACCGGAACCACAACCTTGTTGTTCTCCATCTTTGAACAGCTCTGATAGAAGATGAGACCTAAAGGTGTGTTCTTAAGTCTTCTTAGAATCAAACCCATATTATGAGCAACCTGGCTCTGATAAAACATTTAGAGAATCTGAAGTTAAAAAGAGTTTAAGAGAGATTGGATGAAAGAGTTAAGCAAATTCAAAACTAATGAGGAGCCATGTTTAAGAGACTATAAGAAAGCTTAAGAACTGTCTACTTTTTATTTTTCTGAAGTTACAACATATATAGAGTAAATTACAAGGGCTAGTGGAATCAAAGGATTAGGCTAAGTGTGTGTAGTCAAAGGAAGATGAGCGCCCATTTGAATTCAGCCAATGTGGAGCTCCACATGCTTTAGTATCTTGGAATCTTGGACCAAGATACCTCACATTTCCAGCCTCTGACAGCCTATCAAGACGCTCTCTGCTTCCATGCAAAACTTTCTGATCCTTCAAGCACCAAAGGTAACTCCAGACAAGTTACAATTTTACGCGAACCAATTTAACTTCGCTTGTGACCATTGTATGGTCGACAAGTACAGACTGTATGTCCTGGTCAACCCAAAACTCAACCTTCTCCAAATATCCCCAAGCCTCCATATCTTCATCTCTAATTTGATTTACCTCATAACATCTCAACACACCTCTTCAAGCTTGACCAAGGGAACTGATCAAGCTTGGAAGCCATGAGATCTTCCTCACCTCATGAAAGAAAACTCATTAGGATAAAACCTTGATGAGGGAAAAAGTAAAGACCCCATGACTAACGGAACTACCTACTTCTAGTGAGATCAATGAGTTATAACCGAGTATGAATGAACTTCATTGTCTTCTGTCTTGCGGCCTTAGTAAACACATCAGAAAACTGATCTTCACTTCTAGTATAGCATGGCAATATGACTCCTAAAACAATCATCTGCCTCACTTTGTGGCAATCAACCTCAATATGCTTGGTCCTCTCATGGAACACAAAGTTGGAGGCAATATGGATGGCAACTTGGTTATCACAATGCATGGTCATAACTGTATCTTGATAAATCTCCAAATGCTTTAGTATTCCTTTGATCCAAACAAGCTCATTTGTCAGCTCCAGCATTTTCTCTATACTCGGCCTCTTCACTAGAACATGAGACCACCTTCTGCTTCTTGCTCTTCTAAGTAACTAAGTTCCCACCAATAGAGGTGCACTAGCCAGTAGTAGATCTTCTATCAGTTCTATCACCAGCCCAATCAGCATCATAATACCCAACCACTTCAATGTTTCCATTGCAACCCATCCAGACCCTTTGATCAAGCGATCCATTCAAATACAAAAAGATCCTTTCCAACATGTGCCAATGATGCTCCTTTGGGACTTGCATATGCTGGCTCACCTGGTTCACAACAAAACATATACCAGGCCGTGTAATGGTTAAGTAGATCAACTTACCAACAAGCTTTCTATAAAGCTTATGATCATGGAATGGCTTGATGTCTTCAATCCCCTCCCTTCATGTCAAAACTTGTACCCATCTTCAAAGGGCATCTTGGGTGTCTTCCCTCCATGTTTACATGCATCTTTCAAGATCAAGTATATACTTTCTTTGGGACAGAAACAAACCTTCCTTGGATCTACATATCTCAATTTTAAGAAAGTATTTCATCTTCCCAAATATTTAATCTCAATCACTAATTTAAAGAAATCCTTAGTTGATTGAATACCAGTCTTGTCACTTTCTGTGATGATGATATCATCAACATACACAATGAGGACAATAATACATGAGGGAGTTGTGAGATTGAAGAGGGTGTGATCTATTCCAGACTTCCTAAACCCTTTACCATTCAATGTTGTACTAAGCTTGTTGTACCAAGCCCTTGGCGATTGCTTGAGACTGTAGATAGCCTTTTTAGCCTCAAAACCTTTCCCTTCTTAACCAAGTGTTCCAGGCCAGGTGGCGAATGCATGTAGACTTCATCTTCAAAATCTGGCAAGAAAGCATTTTTCACATCTATCTGCCAAAGATCCCACTAAAGGTTCACAGCCCAGGACAACACAATTATGATCGTATGTAACTTGGCCATTGGTGCAAAGGTATCTATGTAGTCTTCTCCATAGGTTTGAGTGAATCCTCTTGCTACCAATCTGGTCTTATGCCTATCAATCTTCCCATTTGCAAGATGTTTGATAGTGAAGATCCATCTACTAGACACATCCTTCTTCTTTTTTGGTAATTCTCTCCCATACCAAGTGTCATTCTTGATCATAGTGTCGGTCTCATCCCCTACTGATTCTCTCCATGACTTGTCTAGCATGGCTTCCTCATATGATTTAAGAATATGGATTCTCATCTAGGCTGATTATGAATCCACAATGCTCCTCAGGATACTGAGCAAAGAAACACACAACTTGAAAAGGGTGCTCCACGGCTTGTGCATTGTAGAAAGTTCTTGGACTGGCCCAGTTTGAGCTAGGTGGTGGTTCCTTCCTCAATCTTGCACTTCTTTTCGATGGGATTTCAGGAACTAACTCACAAACATGCTCCACATCATGCACTTGATCCTCTCTTCCTCTTGTACCTTCTCTCAATGGAACCTCATCAACCAGTTCAACACCATCCTTTTTTAATCTTGTACCTCCCTCGGTAAGGATCCATTTTGTTGATCCACCCGGATCATTGTTTGGACCCTTTCCCCCATGACCCTCTCCAACCTATTCTTCAACTTGCCTCACACGTTGATCATGGATTCATGCCTCAGGTTCATCATTCTACCTCTCATGATCGATGTGGGGTGATTGGTTTTCATTTGTATTTCCCTGGGGCATAGGAGGTGATTCTCTTCTAGCCTTTGGATCCTGGGTAAGATTAATCCCAAGTCCTTCCAGTATCATCCTTAGATTAGCTGCTCTATCAGATTCTTGAGATAACTCCTCCTAGTCTACCCACTTCTTCTCTTTATAGTAACCTCTTGTTTCCACAAACTTCACATCCCTTGATACTAACACCCTTCTACTTGTTGGATCATAGCACTTATACCCCTTCTTAGTTGTTGAATACCCAATGAACATGGCCTTGGTACTCTTGGCATCAAGCTTGTTGTGCAACTCCCCAGGAACAAACACAAAAAATAGAAAACCAAAAACCCCGAAGATAGTCCAATGAATATAGCAAGCCGAAGCCACAACATCACTCCATAATCTTTTTGGGACACTGGAATGAAACATCATTGATCTTGCAACCTCCATAAGGTGCATGTTCTTTCTTTCGGCAACACAATTCTGTTGAGGAGTGTAAGGACAGCTCGTTTGATGTAGAATCCCATAATGATCAAGGTTTGCTTGAAGGCATGACTAGTATACTTCCCACCATTATCTGATCTAAAAGTTTTCATCTTGGCATTGAAACGGTTAGTAACATAAGTATGAAATTTTTTAAATGCTTCAAGAACTCTATCTTTAGATGGAATCAAGGTTATCCATGAGCAGTCCAAACATCTGAATGAACTAAATCAAAACATTTATCATAAGTAGTACTAGAAGTTGGAAAAACAGTCTTACAATGCTTGCGTAAAGTGCAAGCTTAACACTCATTGTTTTTAAAAAAAAAACACCTGGAAACATCAAGTTCAAAGCCCTATCATTAGTATGACCTAGTCTAGCATACCACAAGGCATCCTTTTCAACGTAGAAGCATAAGTAAATGAGTAAGTGTGGATGTGTGATCCAATACTGAGTCTTCTTGTGCCCATGCTTCTTAAAATTATCACATGTCCCATTGAACTGCATTTCTTCATATCGATTGTGCATTATCTTGTTTGCTTGAGGGAATTCAGCTTGATTAGCTAAAGAGAGTTCTACTTTGCCTCAAAAGAGACCAAGAGACCCTTGTTCCTTCTAGAGTTCCGCACAAAACTCTTCAAGATCACGAAAATTTTCAGCTCTCAAAATGTGCTTGATAAGATCATTGTAAGTAGGATTCAAGGTAAGCAAGAGGCCGAAAACCTTGTCTTATTCCCTCCTTTCATTTAGCTCATCTGGATCTGTAGTAATTGGTCTCAGCATTTCCAACTCTGACCAATAAGCTCTGAACTTTCCCAAGTGCCTTGTAAACTGCATGTCATCCTAAACCAGATTGTTAATTGCCCTCTTGACCTCAAACACTACTCAAGTTTGAGATGTTTCCATACAATTTCTTGAGTGTTTCCCAAAGATCATTTGCCTTCTTACAGTAGCTATAATCTTCCAATATTGAGGGATCAAGCAAGCTCTGAAAAATAGACATCTGCAGTAAGTCTTCTTGATCCCACTTATCTTCATCGCTTGTGACAACTTTCTCATCATCATCATGAGTAATGAGCTTTGGAGATTCACTAGATGCGATTTCTCTAGAAACACTTACTACCCACATCAGTCTTCAGCAAACGAGACCACAAAAGTTAGTTTCCACCTTTTAGAGTAATCGTAACCGAAACCTCGTTGTTCTCATTCTTTGAACAACTCATATAGAAGATGAGACCTAAAGGTGTATTATTGAGTCTTCTTGCGAATCAAACCCATATTATGAGCAATCTTGCTTTGATACCATAAAATATTTAGTGAATCTGAGTTTAGAAAGAGTTTAAGAGAGATTGGATGATAGACTTAAGCAAATTCAAGACTAATGAGGGATCATGTTTAAGAGACTATAAGAAAGCTTAAGAACTGTCTACTTTTTATTCATGTACAACATATATAGAGTAGATTAAAAGGCTTTTGGAATCAAAGGATAAGGCTAAACATGTGTAGTCAAAGGAAGAGGAGCGTCCATTTGAATCCGGCCAATGAGGAGCTCCACATGCTTTAGTATCTTGGAATCTTGAACCAATATACCTCACCTTTCCATCCTCTGACAGCCTGTCAATACGCGCTCTCCTTCCCTCCACAACGTTCGAATTCGTCAAGCACCAAAGGTAACTCCATCTGAGTTACTATTTTTCCTTAACCAAGCTAACTTTGCTTGTGGTTGATGTACGGTCGACCAGTACAAACTGTACGGCCTGGTCGACCCAAAACTCATCCTTCTCCAAATATCCTCAAACCTCCATATCTTCATCTCTAATTTTCTTTACCTCATCACATCTCAACAATATGCATAAATTCGGTGGAACATGATGAGGCTGAGAACACATATCTGTCTAGGCATAATGCTGGACCTAAAGGGTTAACCATCAAGGATAGAAGCTCATGGGAATAAATAATCATTAAGATCCCAATAAATTGTGTGAAGTTAGTAAGAGACTGCATACCAGAGTATTGAATCACACCAAGGCGAGAGACTTGCCAACGAGAGACATAAAAGGACCATCTATCAGACTAAACAAAAAGTCATACCGACACATAATCTCCAGAGCACAGAGCAAGGTGGCAAGAGGAATAGAAAGATTTTGTAGATCTTAAGACCCTAGAGGAGGAGGTCCCACGTCAAGAGTAGCCAAGTCATGGGACAAACAAAGGAAGCCATAAGTTTTGTTTCACAGTGAGAAAAGGCAAGAGACGAGGAGAGGTGAAAGAAGCTATGAAATACGGTGATACAAAGGTGAGAGAAACGAAAAGAAGCGATGAGTGACTTCAAAGAGAGTCAAAGGACCAACGATATGATAACGAGTGCGGCATTGAGAGACCAAAAACGAAAATGAAAGAGACGGAGAACGACGAACTCGCCGAAAATTTTCTCACAGCCATAGGCCGCAGAAAAGCTCGACCCAACACAAGATGTGAGTTGGACACTTGAGGAAGAAGTGTTAGAGACTAGGTCGGAACAGTGTTGAAGTGATCGCAGAAGGAGGTTTGCTAAACGGCGCCTCAAAAAGCCCGTCTGGGAGAAATTGTTTTTAGGGCGAACTCATCCTTATTTGATGGACTGATCACCCACTACACATCGTTATAATCTTGGTGAATTATGTCTTATGTCTTTGACATGTTCATTATAATAAAGTCTTGAATATTTTGAGCAACATAACTCGCATCCAATAAGTTATAAATAGTTCTTCCATCATTGGTTCTGGGTCAGAAACTAAACATTCCCATAAAACATTTTTGAATGTGCAATAGACATTTCTGTTGCTCCACTACAGATCTTTAAGATGAGTTTTCTAATGAGTTGAGAATATATGTTGGATCTGAATCTCCATTCATACTTAAGAATCTAGAATTGTACTTGAAGGATATAAGTACAGCTCGATATGCATGCTAATATTGAATTAGTATTTCCAATATAAGTGGGAGAAAATAAACAGCTAAAAAATACAATAAGTTGGAGAAAATAAACAGCTAAAAAAATAAAATAAGTTGAAATAAATTATCATTGATGCTCGAACTAAAGAGAATGTAGAATAGAACTCTAAAACATAATTCTATTAAATAGGTTAGTAAAGCAGTTGTTGGAAGCAAGTTAACGACCCTAATGTAGTGTGACAAAGTTACATATACTAGCTGTAAATGTTCCAATAAAAATTAATGTTCCGAAGGACAATATCAGACTCCTAGTAAGTAGCATGAAACGTGGTAGACATGTTGGTTCCAAATATAAAAATCTTCGTAAATGAAAATGAGCATATATTATTAATGGAAAAATCACATAAAAAACCTTCAAAGTGACACTCAATAACATTTTAAACCTTGAACTTATTTAACTAGTATACTAAACCTTCAAGTTGGCTTTTGTAGCATAAAAAACCTTCAACTTGATTTATTTTTTCATCAAGTCAAAATTAACATGTTTACATGTAATAGAAGGTGACATGCTAGTGTTTTTACAGAAATTATTTAATTAAAAACAACAATTTACAATAAATAAAAATAAGAAACATAAATAAAAATAGATCATTACAGAAAAAAAATCAAAATTTGAATTTCATAAAAATAAATATAATTTCTTAAATTTTAAAAGTTTTTTTAAATACAATTTTTTTGCAAAAATAAATAAAAAAAGATAAGAAAATCATATATATCTCTAAAATATTTCTCACAAAAAATAAATAATTTCAAACATTATCACTATTAACAAGAACACTTTTCTTCATATCATCATTAAAAGTAATATTATTGTTCATATTGCTAATGACAATAGTGTCTAAAACAATTATAATCCAAAGGTCATAAATTACCATCGTTTCGAATATATCATTAGAGATATGACCAAAATGTTACTTTTAATGATAATATGACGAAAATATATTTGTTAATGGTAATAATGTTTGAAATTCTTTATTTTTTGAGAATATGTTTTGCAAAATTGCATTTAAAAAGCTTTTAAAATTTTAGGAAAATATTTTTATTTTTATTAAATTTTATTTTTGATTTTTTCTGTAAATTTCTAATTTTATATATGTTTCTTATTTTTATTTATTTTAATTATTTTTATCAATTAAATAAAGATTTAAAAAAAAACTGACATGTTACCTTTTATTACAGGTAAACAAGTCATAATTTTGACTTGATGAATAAGTAAACCAAGTTGAATATTTTTTATTATACAAAAGCCAACTTGAAGGTTTAATATTCTAGTTAAATAAGTTTAAGTTTTAAAGTGTTAGTGAGTGTCATTTTGAAGATTATTTATGCGATTTTCCCTATATTAATGGTCAAGAGGAAATAGAGTTTTGAATGATCTATAGAAGAGACGTTAAACATGACTGAAAGAAACATAGGTACCTGAGACAATAAGAGATCTCAATAAATTATGTCATGTATAGAATAAAATGGAATCGATAAACAAATTGACATTGATGATATTTATACATTCAAAGTAGAAGTTGATATGATAAATGAGAAAGAGGATCTTGAAATAAACTCTTTTGAAAGTGTACATAAGTAAATGATTAGCCAAATCAGAAAGAAGTAATAGACAAAGATGGAAACTCTTACGAAAGAGAGAAGTATTTGGACCAGTAATCCATACAATAAAAGGTGTAAAACAATTGGGATATAAATGAGTCGTTGCACTAAAGAAAGATCATTATGAAAATGATTGTGAAGCGAGATAGTCTCATGTAGTTGATGAAATTTATTAGCCTAGTAATAAAGAAAGAACTTGAATTATACGATTCACTGGAATATAATAATCCATGAAAGATTAAATCCATGAAGGATTGATGATATCATGTTTCCGGAAACATATTTGATCAAATTAAAACAAATTCGTTTTCATGGGATATATTAAAAGACTTAATATGCTTGATTTTGAAATACCATATGTAAAGTTTAATTTGAGTACGTTACTAATCTTTTTGTAATTGAAATATGTGATTTCAAATTGACAAGAAAGAAAGTCAGTAACATCATGAATAACTCGTATATACATGCTGAAATGTCTAAAATAATTGTCTGCAAAGAAATTTTGTTTGAATCCAAATAGACCAAACAACTATTGTCTATATCAAGAGAGAATTGTGGACCATAAGTCTAAAGACTCTAGATATTATAACAGAAATCAAATGAGTTTATTTTGTTAAGCTCAATTTATTAAAGAGATATATTTGTTCGGAATGCATATCTTGATAATATTACTTTCAGGGAAAGAAATGAGAAATATGTATGGTTATACTCTTTTTCCTTATCATGGGTTTTATTCCACTGGGATTGTCCATGACAAGGTTATAACGGGGTAACAAAGAAAACACAAATGATAGATATCCGAGGGAAATGTTATAATTTCAGAGATGAAATTCTATAATTGTTCTAAAGTTTTTGAGATAAAGGGAATCTAAGAAAATGATCAAATCATACAAGACTCATGTACTATCAAAGAATGGCAATGTCAATATCCTACATGTTCGTTCAAGTGACAGTTTGGACGCTTACTCATTAAGGCATTACCACGTGCTATTTTCAAAAAGTTGGTTTACTTTATCGGATTGCGTCATCTCAAAATATCTTGACGTATGTACACATGAGAGAAGTCATTGTATGCGGCATTCTTTTTCCCTTAACTATGGTTTTTCTATTGTGTTTTCTAGTAAAGTTTTTAATAAGGCAGCATCTCCAACATCTTAAAAACATTTTAATATAATGGACATCAAGGAGAAGTATTATAAATAATATGTGATTTCCTTTATCGAAGATATTATATTTTTTTGATTATCAAGTTTACTTGTTACTCAAACTCTATTTGGTTTCCAAACTATTATAATTATGTATAAATGATCTATTACTCATGGAATAAATACACATGAATTCTTTTTTTTTTGTTGACGCGTAGCTTAATTAGTTGGGTAAAGTCAATGCTAAGCTTATGATCCATGTAAAAAACATCCGAAACCAAACAGGAATTATAGACAGAACGATCTTTTCATATAGTTATAGTTACTTTATATAGTTTTTTCGTTTCTTTTAATAAAGTACACTAAGCAAATAACAAGAGTGGAGTCACTGACCTCCTACATTTCATTTGCACAAATGTTTT
>CAJHQP010011020.1:0-16545 GCA_905132765.1 Moricandia arvensis
TATTTACTAGTATAGGCAGACTGTATATAGAGCTTTACGTAAATACCTCCCCTCCTTGACGAAAGCTTGAAGACAACCGTACCTGCCCTTCTCCGGCGCGTGGAGGCGCGTGCGCCAGCGCCGGACCCTCCTTGCCTCTGCCGTTTTTGCCTCCTATCCTCTTTAGGAGCTCCTTTCGACGATATGTTTGTTGTCCTGGTGGTGATAAACGACGTCGTGGCTCAGATCTGGGCGTGAGGTCCGTGTGTTTGAAGCCCTCGATCTGTCTCACTGGTGTGGCGACGAGTCCTAGGAGCTCTGGAGGTTCTGTAGGGGGTCGGATTTTAGGTTGGCTCAGGGTTTGGGGTCCATTTTTCCCGTCTGGTGTATTCCAAACCCTAGCAGAGGCGGTTCATGAGGCTGGGTGTTGGGTAGTCATATGCTCTCTGCAGTGTTACGGAATAAGCCTCAGTCCTTGTAACCATTTCTCCTTGTTTATGCTGCCTTATTTGTCTCGATCTTAGATTCTCTGACCTGGAATCCATTGAAAAGTGGTCGATTGCTCAGCTCCTTCTTAGCTTGCTCGGGGATCCTATGCTAGTTTCGAAATTGTTTTCTGGTGCGCGTGCAGGACTAAGCCGGCTCTGATGTGGGTTATTACTTCTTCCATCGAAATTTGGTGGTGGTCTTCAGGCGGGTCTCTGGTGCTTGGGTGTATTTGGACGCTTTTTAGATTCTTCTTTCGGTATTGTCTAAGGTTCGAAAGCTTTGACTGGTCGCGCGTTGTAGCTTTGTCTTGGTCGAGGTTGGAGTGTAGTCATGAAATCTTTGTTCATTTGGAGCTTGTTTGGTCTTGAGGCCAGTATTGGATTGTGGCTACTTAAGATTTCTGGGTTGGATCTCCAAGTCGTGATCTTTAGCTGAGTTTTATGTCCTTTGTAGTGACAAGTTAACAATGGTGCTCTTTCGCCCATTAGTCTTGTTGCTAGACCTTTGGTTTGATTGCTTGATTTGTTCAGTGTGAAGCTTCGTTGGTGTGAAGTTGTGCTGTTCCTTGGTTTTTAACCGACGGGTTCTCCGGATTTCTTGGTAAGGGACTGTGGAGCTTTAGCTCAATCGCGTTCGTTCTTTGAGTAATCAATTCTTAACCGCTACTTCGTCGGCTGCTCGAGGTGTTAGATACGTCTTCTCGTGGCTTCCTTTAGTTGAAGCTTGTTCTTGAGTGGCGATGGCTCGTGATTTTTTGTTGAATTGTGTCTTGGAGCTTTTTATCTCATCTCAAATAATTAGTTCGTCAATGCTTTCTCGTTCATCCCGGCTTCCATCTCCGATCAGCTTCGCACCGGTAATGATTGTTTATGTACTCCAAAAGATTTCTGTGATCATTTCTTCACCTTGTTTATGTTTAATTATATGTTCTTTGTCGTTTAACTTTGGCTCCGAAAGGTTATGTGTACCTTGTCGGCTTATGACTCTGGAAAGGTTTATATCTTTGCCGGCTCTGTGTAACTACCGTTTTATTTGAATATTAATCCATCAGATGACAAAAAAAAAAAATATAGCAGACTGTAGCACACGTGCCAGCCCGCGAGAGTGTGTGATCGCCTCGCGTAAAATAGTTGACAGTTTAATACTACAAATCAACGGTTCACATAAGAATCTAGAGATAAGATGATGTGGAAGTCCACACCTGTCCACAATACCTCTTGCGTCCCAACTTCACTAATGCTTTTTTGCCGTTATCGTCATCTCTGGCCGCGTGATTTTGATTCCCTTTGGAGGCAATCGTGGCTTAGAACGCTCTCATCAGCTTTTTGCCAACCATCCAACGGTCAAATCTTAACGTCTAGTTTTTCTCTTAGGCCATCTTTAACCTTAAGAAATCCAATGGGTTTCTTAGTTTTTTTTTTTTTTTAAAGTGAACCAATCGCGAGTTGATACGTGTCAGTGGGGCCCGTGAACAGTGTAAGAAACTCTTAAAAATCGGTTCTTAGTTTATAGTTTTTGTAACTGATCCTTACACTGTTCACAGACCCCACACATTAAGAAACCCACTTAAGGACCCCCTTTAATTTGCTCTTAGAGCATGAACATTGGGGGGGGGGTCTTAAGGGATTTCTTAACAAAAATAGTGATGGGTCCCACCATTTTCCTTAAGAACCTTCTCTAAAAAGTTCTTAATTAAGAATTGTATCTTACACTGTTTCGTGGATTCATTGCCACGTGACGGCCCACGATTGGTTTTGTTTTAATTTTTTTTTATATCTGAGAAAAAGTAAAAAAAAAGTTAAGATACCCTCAAATGGATATGTGCAATAATCATGCTCTTAGTGTCCCGGTTCATCGGACTATCGAGGTTTCAAGATCCGGTCAGGCGCATAAGCCACGTTAAAACCGTAGGAACAAATACTTTAGAAAAAACGCTACAAGTGCACTGCACGAGGCACAATATTAAGCGCGTGGACCCACACATTCCTAATTTAAATTTTATCATAACTATTTAAAATAGGGGGAATTAGTTTAACATCCCAAATGAAAGTCGAAATTAGCAAAATACCTACATTATGTGAATGAGAGATGCATTTTGTTATTGAAACTTCCGAATTACCTTTATAATCTGCACGCAAATCACCGAAGTATGTTGACACAATAGACCTAGCTTCCTATTCATTAGGCAGGGCCGGTCCGGAGCAGTAGGCGAGGTAAGCGATCGCTTAGGGCATCATTAATTTTAAGTGCATCATTTAGTTATATATAGGGCATTATAAAAAATTACATGAATTATAAGGGCATAAAATTTAGTTGAGCTTAGGGCATCAAGAAAAAAATGAAAATATTGGACCGGCACTGTCATTAGGTACATGTGCCAAAAATATTCTTTTCCACATATTTTTTTCGTTTGGTGTGGAAGTACAAATAATTTTCCTCCACATATTGTTTTTGAATAAAAAAAATATGTGTTATTTATTATTTTATTACTTTGTAATACATTCTAAAACTAAATAAACGTGTTTAAATGTATTTTAGTGTAATCACTAATCTGTGTATTAAAATTACATGAATTTATTATTTTCTAGCTACAAAAATATTATTAATAATAGAGATTAAAATTGATTTCAAGACCTCAACATCTCAGAAATCTACAATTCGTTCTAATTTTTAATTTAAGTGTTAAATTAATTGTTAGCGGTTACTTGTTTATTAGATATTAAGCTTACAAATACCTTTGTTTGTTATAGATATATATTTCCTAGCTAATACATAGTTGGTTACCTAGTATATTGTTTGATAAGTAGTTTGTTAATTGATATATTGTTAGTAAATGCTCTCTAAGATGATATTTTTAGATACAACAGTATATCAAAACATGAACTATTTTTAGAACAGTAATACACATTGATACATTTGTAGGATATTTCTCATTTTGATAAGTTAGTTAAAGGAAGATTTATACTCCATAATAGTGAATATTTTATTTTTTGTATAAACAGTGTATCAATCTACAAAACTATTTATCATGTAACATATCATACATCAGCTAACAACTCATATATCAACTAATAAACCCTACCACATTCTTTGTTAGCTGATCATAAGTATGCAAAGAGTTTTAAAAGAAGAAGAAGAAGCAAACTACAATCATGGGGTTAGAAGAAGAAGAAATTTTATTTCCTTTGCATTATCAATCTCGATTTTGCATTTTCAACTGCCATCAATTATGTTTTCCAGCCCCAAACCTCTGTTGATATTCTTGTTTTCTTTATCTCGTCCTCGCCATTATTTTTCGATTTTTGGAATATTCTCATTTACTCTTTTTTTTTGTATCAAACTATGAACTTGCTAACAAAACATGTATCGGATAACAATCCATGTATCAGATAATAAATTGTTTAACCAACAACTTATTAACTCACATACTATATCACCCAATTTCTCAGCTAACAAGCCAATTTCAAATAATTTAGAAGATGATAAACCATTTATAAAACCATTATCAGCTACTCAAACATGTAGTAATTAGCGACAAGTTTTTTGTAACGTATTAAAAGAGCCAAGAACATGCATAATAAAGAAACAAATTATCCATTACGAAGACAATTATCATGTAACCAAAATAGTATTAGGTAATATATTATGTTTCAAGTAAAATGTAACAGCTAACAAATTATGTATCGTCTAATCAACCATATATCTACTAATTACACTTATTTTGTAATATTTACCACATACTATCAATTAGTGACAACCTGATAGTAACTTCTAACAAAACTTTAATCTCAAACGGTGACCTTAAATTAGAGATCCGCTAAAAAAATATCAGGTAACAAGTAAAATGTAAGCTAACATAAATGTTATCCATATCAAAAATAACATCATGAACTGGCTTGCCTCATCTTTAGCTTCACTCTTTAGCATCTTACCAATCTTGGGAAGAAACTTCAACGACTACTCCAACGGCTCTAGATCCGATGAAACTTTCACCTACACCACGAAACGCATATCTTTAAGAAGAATGATCAAACAAAATAAATAAATTCAATAGAAAATAAAATAAAAAACTAGTTAGGGACCATCACCTCTCTCACGAACACCATCTCCTTCAATGAGATTGTATGTAAACATCGCAGATTGATAAGCTCATAATTGCAACGTCGTTGGAATCGATCGTACACAATAATCTTGGCAATTGGTGAAAGAGATGGTAAAGATTTACTATGATTTGGCTAAAAATGAACAAACTCAAAAACAATAATCAAAATTTTAGAGATCAAAGTTTTAAAAAATCTAGAATTCGGTTTGTGTTCAAAAAAAAAATCTAGAATTTGGTTGGTAAGTAGGAAGAAAGGAAAGAAAACAAAGAGAAACCGTGAGAGATCTATAAGAGAAAACTAAAATTTAAGTAAATAGAAGATTATAACTAACCTATGAGAGAGAACTAGGCTCACATTCTAGCAGTAGACTGACTTCCTTGCTGGTAGCTATGTAAGAGGGACTGTGGGAAGTAGGGTTAAAATAGGAACGATTTTGAAGGTTGGATGGAGAAGGCATTGTCCTAATTAGAGACCCAATTTATTATAGAAGCCAATTTAATGTTTAAAACATTACTAAAACTAAATATTCAATATTTAAGCAATGTGTATATTGACCAATTTGATTTTGTTGGTTGTTCGACAACTCACCAGTCACCAGTTAAGTCGGTAAACAACATTTAATGAGCGGTAAGTTTAATGGGCCATAAAACGCTGGGCAAAACATAAACTTTCGTTGTTGGTATTACCACTGAGACGCCGAAAAACCAAATTAATGATACAATAAAGAGTACTAGGTGTCTTTATGCTCCATGTACAACAATACAATTTTTCAATTTAATTATATCTAAAAACTTTATTATTATATTAAATTTTATTATTTTTAACCAGTATTTTAAAATAAATTTTTAATTTAGTTGAACATAAAATTAAGATAAACTAAAAAAACTAAAATTTTATTAAAAATAAATATGTATATATTTTAAATTATAATCTCAGATATATTTTATCTTTTTTTGTGGATAATATTAATGAACATGTATAAACTAACTAAATTGATATAAAAGTTATAAAATTTTTAAAGAATAAAACTAAACAGGATTTCTAACATTTGTAGATATATAACAAAAACTAATGATATTACGATTAAATTTTTTAATTTTTAAAAAATGCAGAAAAATGAAAATATTTTTTGTAGTAAAATTATATAGTTAAAAAATAAAAATAAATAATATTCAAATATTATCTTACCATTGTAGAAATTATTTTGAGTCTGAGCTATAGCTGATTGACTATCATAATGTACGCGTATAACGTGCACATGTTTCTTCCACGTAGGAATATCTTCCAAATTTTTTTTAAGCCATTCAACTTCTTCAGCTGTTTATCTAAGGTTATGAATCCATTCCATAGTGGATCTGGCTAACATTGTTGTTTGGTAGACTTATGTGTCATAAGTGTTTATGACATGAATTACTTGTATATCGACTCAATATATCCTTCTAAATCTTCTGGTTCTTTACCATAGTGCCGTACAAAATCTTTTGGTAACTGCAAGTAACAGAGTATTTCTCGTTATAGGTTTTTCAGTGTTTATGATAGCTTACTGCATACGCTAGATCTGGTCTAGTACAATTGGTCAAGTATATTAGACTTTCAATCCACGTGCATACTCATTTTGTAATACCGCTCACCCAGATTTGTTTTCTCAAGTAAAGTTGAGGATCTAACAGATTTTTTGCGGTGCTATTTAGAGTATTTTCAAATCTCTCTAATATCGTTAAGCATAATGAAATTAAGTTAAGATAATCCTGTTGAATTTCTTGTGATTTTAATCCCAAAGATAACATTTACTAATTCATATTTTTCATCTCAAATTTTGCTTTGCGGATATTATTTGTTTGATTGATTATATCTTTATTGCTTCCAATAATAAGTATATCATCTTAATATTATTAATTGTTTATTACTGATTAAATATAAGTTAAATTAAAGTTATAATTGATATTTAAAATAAAAATATATTACATCATACTGTTTCTGAAATATATATTACAATGATAGTATTAAAATAAATATAAAAATTCTATAATATTTCATTTTTTACAATAGAAAATAATGATAATACTATTTAGTAGTTTCTTACTTGAAAATAAATAAAAATATTTAATTAGGTTAAATTAATTAAAATAGTATAATATATTTATGTTTAGTTACAAATTTGAAATAATTATACTAATAATTAAACTATTTTATTAAATGAAACATAATATATATATATATATATATATATTAAACATTTAGTGTGATGAATATTCTTATAACCAATTTTGGTGGGATGGTGTTATTTTTTGTTTTTCATTGCAGATGAAAGTACATAATGTAATTGGCCTAAAAATAGATAAGAGCAATGTTCAGAATTGCGGTAAGGGCAATATGTATAGGTCTAGCAATTTATTAAAAACTGAAGATTAATTGGAGAATACGAAAGATAATTTATTTATTATAAATTAATTTTATATTTTAAAATTAAATTTATATAATGTCAAATATTGTATAATGTTGATAGTTTTGTGTAGACTATTATTGAAAACTATATAGATACTTCGTTCTAACGAAATTTTATTGTCAAATTAAATGTATATAATCCAGTTGCAAACATCAAACACAAACTTGACATATTATGTCAAGAAACCAACTCTAATAAACATTAGAAAGCTAGATTTAGACTCATAGAAAAAGATGGGAATATAACTGTGTATATTTAGACTCATAGAAAAAGATGGGATTTAGACTCTAATAAATACTAGAGATTTTACCGGGCTACGCCCGGAGTTTTTAGACAAATATTTTTTGTGTTTGATATATAATATGGTGGTATTATATAAAACAAATAGTGATTGAAAATTATATTTTTTGTCTTTTAAATATCCAATATATATATGAATGGGTAGCAATAATGAGAGAATGTCAAAGGAATGAAGACTTAACTAAACTTTAGTTTTAAACCAATAATCATTATTTTACATATCTGGTTTCTCATGAAATAAATTGTTTAATATAATAATAATAAAAATTTGTTGACTTTAGAATCAATAAATGTTATCCTAAAAATCAAGCTCTTATTTATAGTACATTAGAGAACCTAGCTATATGGTTTCTCAAGATCTATATGAGTTTATGATGTTACAATATGGTTTGATAACTGATGCCCCTTATAGAACAACCCTCATGCCATGAAGTCAGCATCTATTCTCATTGACAAACTTCCATTAAACAAAAATGTACAAAATAAGAGATTCACATTTTATCAATTATTTTCTGAAGTTTTTAAAGCAAAATATCTCATACATATATTTTTGTTAGCTATAAAAATATCCAATAAAACGCTAAAAACCTTAGTCTTTATTATAGAGATGTATGTTATATATAATCAAAAACTACATAATCAGTTTTTATATAAGATCTACACTAAAATGTGATTTTATTAAAATAAAATATATTTGCAATTCAAAATTTAACATTTGATTTCAGAAAAGTAAATTTATGCAAACCAACCATGGCAATATAGTGATTGAAGACTAATTTTCAATGGTCTAAAAAGAGAAGTAGAATCTCAATTATTACATGCTCATTTTGCCACTCTAATGGCAAAGTTAACATTCTTTACAAAGTTACACGCGATTCGTCATTAGCTTGTTGAATAATAGTGTTCAGGTGATTATTTTGTTTCTTGTTACAAACAATTATAACAGATTCCCAACACTAACGAAAACAAAACATATAACTAACTTTTAGCAAAAACACATAACTAACGGTCATAAATTGCTTACAAAACTGGGTGAAGCTACAAATGAAGATGATGGAACGTGAGAGAGGTCTGTTCTTATTGGTCTCTTGATCGAATTGTCATGTAAGATCTGGTATTTCCACAATCGGTTAGGAGTTTGAGTGTGGCAGGTTCATTCAGCCATTGCTTAACCTTAACCGCTCCATGTTGCATTTGGAGAGGTCGGCGGTAAATCCATCACCCTTGAAAGCGCTTGAACAACTCGCCTTAGCACTCTGTCTCCAACAACTTTTGTGGAAGTATTGGGGTTATAGTGGGGTTAGGTTGGAAGTTAATAGAAAAGCTCTATGTAGCTTATCTCATCAATTTAGTTATCTCATTACCTTGAAAGACGATGGAATATATGTTTAACAACCAAGCATGGATTGGGCTCGCAGCACCAGAAGACATAAAGTGTAAGTCGAAGAATAAGTTAGAGAACACATTCTCCCAAACTTGTCAGAACACAACAGACTCAAGCTAAACTTTAACATGAAGATGTATATATACAGAGGGAGGTTGAACATTTGAAATACCTTTTCAAGTCTTCCTCATTTTCTACAAAGCTTTTCTTCTTATCTTTTGGTTTTGTTCATGTTTTCCCACCTAAATATTCTCGGATGCTGTCATACAATGTCTCCTGCAGGGCCGCAAGTTCTTCCAGAATCTATCATATATATTCCAGAAATGGAAAGTTTAGTTAGAATTAGATATAATATACCATTAATACTTAAAAGAGATTGGAGGCCAACAAAAGATTATGCAATTAAATTTGAAGAGTCTTATGGACCAAGCTCTGCTACTTCACAAAAATCAACATTAAAGATTACCTTGGCAATTCTCCGCTCATTAGGCGACCTGCGTTTGTTGCTCTGCGCTCATTAGACATATTTCCACTCACCCTG
This sequence comes from Moricandia arvensis, assembly GCA_905132765.1. Lineage (NCBI taxonomy): Eukaryota > Viridiplantae > Streptophyta > Magnoliopsida > Brassicales > Brassicaceae > Moricandia > Moricandia arvensis. The sequence continues at coordinate 9,243 of CAJHQP010011020.1, forward strand.
AGAAATATATTTTAGCTCAAATAGGAGCAATTTCTTTTTTCATATGACCAATGTACATAGAGGATAAGTTTCATATAAAGATAAGGCGAAGTTGGAGTAGACTATCAATTAATAAAATAATTTAAATTGTATTTATGAGTGAAGAAGAGTGGGAAAGATCTACAATTACAGACTACACAAGTTAAGGTATGAAACATTGGAAATGAAAAAAAAAACTAACCTTATCCAACCGTTTCAATATCTCCTCAATAGTTTTTTCTAGCTCTGGTGAGAGTTCTCATGTATACATTGCCAAAGCATGATTTCTTCAACATCCTTTTTCATGTTTAGATAGTTGAAGAGAAAACTAAGCTAGAATTGGGAAAAGCTTGATTTGACGATTAAGTTTGTAACACTAACAGATAGAACAACAATCATTACCTCTCCTTCCGCAACAGCATCTTCCTCCATTCCCCATGAAATACCATCAGCCCTGCATGCTTGCTGTCTTGATCGCCGAAATGGCTTCTCGTTCTACATCTCCTGACTCAACTTAGCTTCTCTTACTAATTGCAAGTCATAATCCTAAAGTCCAGTATCAGTCTATCGGAGGCACATCAACAACTAATGCTAGATGCTAACAGAGCTAATGAAAGGAAAAAAGTAATGAAGTCTCATTTCCAGTTGTTTGCCTCTCTATAAACAAAAAGGTTAAAAAAGTTAGCCGCTTAACAAAATTAGTTCCAACACTTAGGCTCTACAATATCATTGTGATTAAAATGCCAGAATATATCTATTTTGCTTATTCCTCTGCACCGGTCGGTGTTTCTCTTACCGTCTCGTTGTGATACGATGCTGAACGTTCAGATCAGAGATGAATAAGGGAAACGTATAAATTACTAATTAAATAGATTAATGGAGCTACTGAGAAAACAAACTAAAAACATTCCAGTGGTTTTGATATTTCTTTACATAGAGTTCACCAGCAAGTTGGAGGTGGTCATAGACTTCTTAGTATTCATAGAAGGGGTGGTGGAACCGACGAATCTTACTCAGCTGTGCAGGTGGTGGTTTATTTCGTGGGAGCCTTCATGGGGATTTGGACGGTCCTTTGGTGGTGGATTTCTATGGTGACTTTGAGATGGTAATCGGCTTCTTGATATCCATAAAAGCAGTGATGCGTTAAATTATTATCATGTGATTAGTTCTCTGGATATATACGTGGAGCTAGGGGTAAATGAATAGTTTCGGTGCCATTAAAGTTTTATGGTGAAACACATTCGGACGTTTAAGGTTGCGTTGATATTTTAGACGGCAAGGAAGACGAACCAAGATGCCACACATCAATGACATGGCAGGAAATCTTTCTCTGATTGGTTGATTTAATTGTCTGATGTGGACACTCTCACACTCATTATATCCAACTTTTAGTATAGTATAGATTTAAACGTTATAAATTACTTTAATGATGATGTATATTTTATTACCATATTCTGAAAAAATTACAAAAAACATTAGTTATAATGATCCATGTCGCACTTAGCTACACGCGATGTCATCTTTTGAGTGTGTCATGTCGCATTTATTTAGTAAAAGTGATGTATAAAGTGGACATGTGTCAAAATCACTTTGGTAAATAATGTTTAGGGATTAACACTCTCAACACATTAGTTCAGAAATAAAAACAATGAAAATGATAATAAAACAGTTTACCGTAAATAACACATGAAGTTAGGGTTAGTTCTAAAAGCCGAATAAAATATTGCTAAAGCCTCTTAATTTTTATTATGAAATTGTAAGAATATAGGCTTTCAAATTTGTAAAAATATTTTTTGTTATTTTTTTTTCTAAATCATCTACAATCTCTAAATTTCAGAGTCCTACATATAAGTTGATATATTATAATTTCCTTTAATTTTTTAATATTCGTTTCGTAGTAAGACAAGCTCCTAGCGAATAACGAGTCCAATGATAAATCCATGATACATGATTCACATATCACGCGTGAACGCCTTTACGAACTAAAGAAATTACAAAATACTTTCAACCATAAATTTACACTAAAAGAAGTTTTTTCTATTATTTTTTTCCAATGAGAAAAGTGTGAAAAATGAAGATGATGAGCAATGGATATTTAAAGAAGGACGAGGAGAGACTTCTCATAACTGTTACAAAACATGCGCTCGTTAGTAAAGATTTTGTAGAGATCTCGGGAAGTTTAAAGTTACAAAAAAAATTTCTCCAAGACTAGCTCACTCTCTCTCTTAATGTTTAAATATCTAATGAGAGAATAAATCCGCTGAACGTTTTTTTAGAAAAATCACTTGTCAACGGAAAGCATATTTTTTGGAAAAGAAATGGGCCAAAAATCAAAGTGATTGGTCTAGAAAAACCTTATTGGCCTATAACCTTTTACCAAAACCCAAGATTCAAGCTCAAACCTAAATCCATATTCACGCCGAGCCAAACCAAATCGACCAGACTAAAACGCGACTGGACCATGGGTGTAGACATACTTATATGGCTGAAAAATCAGTCTCACAGTCAATGTGGGACAAAATGGTTTTTGTTAGTTACACAAAATTTTAAGTGTTTTTTCACACTAAGTTACCGATTCCTTGAATCATTTCTCATTTCAATCAGTTTTTTGACATATGAATATACTAGATTGTAATACTCATTGCAGGCTTTACAACGAGCTATTAATCCGGTAAAGAGAACCACCGGTTTGGCCAGAAAAACCACCAAAAATTCGAAAGTGCAGCCTTATATTTTTGTCAAGAATTGAAAATTCCAACTATCCCCCATATGAATATAAATGACTTTAAATATCCTGACTAGACATACAAACTTATCGAGAGTGTTTGCGAAAAAATTACTATATTTGAGTTGGTGGCATTTTTTAAAAACTTTGAACCACTCATAGTTATATATGTTGGGTTTACTTTCCGAGAAGCGGGACATGATGGTCTTGAACCACCTGGATGTTTATGTAACCGAGAGAACAAGTAAAACACAAATACATTTTCTTGAAGAAACAAAGTATTCTATTATTGTTTATTTTGGCCTTGAACTATTTCTAGTCTTCATAAGTGAACTTAGAAAATCTAGGCTTACATTCATCCCTTAGAAACGGGTCTCATTTGACACTCATTAGGGTGACTGACCATGAAAAGTATTGATTATTAGAAGCTATGAATCATTAAATGCGTTAGCTTATCCTTCTTACATTTGTTAGCGCTTTTATTATGCTTAGGAGCTGGGGAAGAGACTCTAGTCTCAAAGTGCTCTCGGTAGATTTTGGTGTCCCTTTGAACCTAAATTTTAGGATCTCCAGCGATGATAGTAGGGTTCCATCAAGCATCATCATTTTGTAACAGGCTTTAAACTAATTCCTTTGATAATTTAGTAATAGTTCCTTGTGGCAAACATATAGTAAATAGATCCGATTGGTTGTCAGGCGATTGATGAAATTATTTATTATTATCGAGTTCCCGATTGTCTCGGCCCGGTACACTCAACACCACTCCCTATGATGAAAATACTTCCCCTCACCCTCTCCTCTTGCCCCTCGATTCAATTATCACGATTATCATTGATAAGTCACACTGATTTCTACTCTCTATTTTTCGATGTCGTATTCCTAGCTCTATGCCCCACTTAGCCAATCTCCTATCTGCCTGTCAGAAATTTGCGTATTGGTTGTGAAGGGTCATGGTACCGATCGAGTGTATTGGAAATAAGGTCGTAGCTTTTCTGGGCAGCTGTTACGCTGCCAAGGCTAACTTCTCTCCATAGTAGGGTACTGGTCTCGGCGTCTATACTTTGCTTGTGTAATTAGAACGGGTCTTTTGGGGGTGGCTCGGTTTTGCTCTTCTCGTACATAAGTCTGCCAACTTACTCAACCGCAAGCAGTTGTACGGCGAGGTTATGGTACAGGGGTTTCCTTGTTTACGGTTATGGGATAGGACGGGAGGCTCGGAGAGTTAAAGCTTCAGTTGTTTGAATAAAGCTTCCTCGCATTCTCGTCCCATAAGAACTTTCTTATTATTTTTTTTTATGAAGTTTGTAGAACGGGAAGGCATTTTTTTATGGTAGGAGCTAAAGACTTAGATACTAATCGATCTCTTCAATAGCTGCGATTTCTCTCCAGTAATTCTTGGGTATGATCTCCTGTTGTTTGGGTGACGACATTTTCAGAAAAGGTGGTAACCGCTTGTTTTGGATTGGATTGTACCTCTTTTCGGTGGACAGGTTCCGGACTCAGTAACCGGAGGAAATTCGCCGACGGGCACTCCAAAGGTGCATTTTGCGGGGTTTAAAATTTCATATCTGTGATTGGTTTGAGGACGAAGCATTCTTTTATTGGGAATGTGATTTCCAGCCGGAAGGATTTTTGACCACATGTCATCATGTATACTTCCATGGTTTTTCCGAGCTGTCCAGGAACATTTTGTTCACAAGCCTTGGTAGGTCTCCGGCGTTTTTAATCCGAATGTGCATTACCTATGTAGCAGTAGGTCCCGCCTCGGTTTGACTGCTGTTTTTCTCTTGATTTCGGAATTCATCATGATTTGATTATATCCCGAGAGCTCCATAAAGACAAGACTGATGCCAGCTGCACTCAGAGGCGATCGATGTGAGTAAATGGGAAGCTATTTTTGGGCAAGCCTTGTTAGGTCGTGAACATTACACAAATCCTCCACTTCCCGTTTTTTCACTACTATGGGGGTTGCTAGCCATCGGGGGTAGTGTATTCTCGGATAGACCCGCTTCGTGGTCGATTACTTCGGTCGTGGACGGGCTTGGGCTTTCTTCGAGGCTAGCTTAGACGTTTTGTTTGATCGGGTTTTTGGAAAAGTAGGATCTACATTGAGCTTGTGAGTGTGGACATTTGGGTCATTCCCTTCATGTCACCGGGTCCATGCGAATGTTTTACGTTGCTTTCAGGAAGTCACATTTAATTACTTTTTCATTTCGAGAGGCAGCTCCGATCCGTTTCACTTTTTCGGATCAGAGTCGTCAATGAATTGTTCGGTTAGTTACTAGGAGACCTCGATATTTTGTTGCATCTCTCCGGCTTCCTGGTCTGTAGTTTCTATTGGGGTGTTCTTTGAGGATTCGATCCTCCAAGTAAAGATCTGAATGTTCTGGCTCCCGTACGGTAGTTATTCCGTCAGATTGGAATATTTTTCTACGCATTGTGGTAAGTTGAAGACTGCCTTCATCTTATGGATCCAGGGTCTTCCTAAGGATGCATGGAATGGAGAGGCTTTGTCGATGACCCCAAATTGGTCATTTTCATGATTCCTACAGTATGACGGAGCTTGGATAGTTCCACGGGTGACTGTTCCCGGAAGAGCCTACGAGGTTAGCTTTTCTGACTGATAATTTTCATAGTCATCTATTTCATTATTTCAAGGCGTTATAGAAAGATAAGGTCAGACCGGAGGCTTCGGTGTCAATCATTAGTTATGGCACCTCGTACCTGCTAGTAGGGTGCGATTAGTCATCATCAGTGAGGTACCTGTTGTGATTTGATGTTCCGCTCTCCAAAAGGAATCTTAGTGTTTGGGATCGGGATTGGGAGGTTTAGATTGAGTATTAGTAAACAGCCTTCCATACATGGCTCTTGATTGAATTACTGAGTCTTGACATATATTGGAGCCTCCGAGGATATAATCCACTTCGAGCTGGGACTCGAATGAGGCGGTGGTTTGCTCAAGAGGGTCTCAATTTGTAGACTCTTCCTTGGGGGAATTTCCCAAAATCATGTCAACTCTTTTTTCTGGGAGCTGGCGGTGGCGAATTTTCCTCTCAGGTATTTTTTCACTTTTGGAGAGGTGTCTCTGGACCTCTTTTCTGGTGAGAGTGGTTTTGCAGTTTCCACGTTTTTAGTTCCCCAGCTAGATTTAAGCTGCACTGTCGTTGGAGGTCCAGCATTCGCTCGGTTGAATGCCCTTTTCGATCATGGGTAAGAGCAATGTTTGTTCTCATCGTAGCTTTGACCAGGGGCCTTTGCTTGTCGAGCGGCAACGGGTTTTTCCCTGTTTGACTTCCTCGAACGTAAGAATGTTTCTCCCGGGTGATATTCGGGAGCTCCCTCTTCTAGAGGATCTTTTTGCTTCGAGGTTTCGCCTTCCGGGTGGTTCTGGGATTTCTTATGGATTTTATCCAATGCAGCCTGGTTCTCTCCAAGTAACGATCTCATGCTTGTGAAGAGCATCATCAGATAGTTTGGGGGAGGGTTAAGCGTAGTTAGACAGAATCGATTGTACCAGAGGCCTCTTCTAAGGGCTTTGATGGCGAACTTGCTTGTTGGCGTTCGAGAGTTTAGTTCGGACGCTCTGAATTTTTCGTGTAGGTTCGTAATGAATCTCCCACTTCCTTGCCCTGATTTTCCAGAGGTCAGCCTCGGATAGCTGCTTGAGGATATGGGTTGAGTATTGGCTTCATGAAATGTTGTGGAGTGCTGTCGATAAGTTATCTATGATTGGCTCGAGGCTTGAAAACCATTCCGAGGCGCTGTTCCGACCAGGTTCTCAGCAAAAGTTTGCCAATAACCTGCTTCCATTCTTTCTTGTGAAGTGGGCTTTCACTATAGTAAGCGTGAAGGCTCTTATGAAGCTTTGGGTCTTGAGGTCCCGTCGTATTCGGGGGATCCTATTTTCGGGTATCTCTTATGTGAAAAGCTAGCGATTTTGTTTGTGATGGGTTCCACGGGTTTACTATCAATAGCTCTCGATTTTCGGGAGCTGAGCTCGTTGCTTTGTATTGAGCGTCAACTTTTGGAGAGCTGCGTGAGTTTGCTCCATGTACCGGGAATAGCTCGGTCTTCTAGGGGAAGGCGTTGGGTCGCGAGATTTATCTATGAGGAAATTCTTGATGGAGTGAGCGTCGTTGTTCTCCCAAGCGTTAGTGAGCCAATGCTCGCTAACTCAGGGTCACTTCGAGGGACGCGACGGGGGTGAGCTGTAGATCGCTTCCGTCCTCGGGTGGCTGTCTCATTAGGGACAGCTCCCATTGTGGGCTGAGCCGGTGTCCTTCCCTGGGAGGGAAACATTCCTTCTCCAATCTGAATTATTGGTGGTGGAGGGGTAATCGTGGTTGCTCTGTTCGTGAACCTATTTTTTTGGGTGCAGCTTGTTGTCCACGTTATTTTCCCATAGCTGCTAGTTACAGGTGGACTGAATATGGGGTTGTCAAGTATGAGGTGTCCTGGGAACATGCTCTTTTGCCTCATCACGCAATGCTGTTGGGAAAATTCCAGGCGTCCCGCGAGGGAAGTGGATTCGGTCAGTCGGTCTCGGAGGTGATCCCGATC
>CAJHQP010011021.1:0-16545 GCA_905132765.1 Moricandia arvensis
CAGATTTAAATTTAAATTTTTTTATCAGAGCCGAGTTTATAGAAGAAAAAACAGAGAGAAATCTCGAGCTTGAAGCTGAGGTGAGAGACAGAGCATAATGCTTTCTTCTTCAACTCTCACATCTCATCATCTCACCTTCCCACCAGCATAACTCCTAATATTTATTCAATTTTTACCGCAAAATTATCAAACTTTTCGAATCTCAGAAGCATTTTTTTTCTGTGTCTTGGGAATATATTCGCTTCTTGTTTCAAACTTTGTGTGTCTCTTCTTCACTCAGTTGGAAGGAGGAGAGATGCTAAATCCGGGTCTCGCCAGAGGACCTGATTCGGGTGTCGTTGATGGGTCGTCGAACGCCGACCCGTTTCCCGCATGTCTTCGAGTTCTGGTCGTGGACGATGACCCAACTTGTCTCATGATCTTAGAGAGCATGCTTACGACTTGTCTCTACAGTGGTACCCTTTCAAAATTATGTTTTTATTTAATTTTTTAGTCTCAACTTTTTCAGAGGGTCCTTCTTGAATTGAATACTTGGTCCAATTTGCGAAATTTTATTGGTAATTTTTTTTTTTGGATTTTAATACGGTGATTTGACTAAACCAAATTATAGAAAAACCATCCAAAAATGAGCAAAGAAGATGAATTTATAGTCAAAATTTCAGAGGTTCTTGAATTGTCTTGGTCCAATTTGCGAAATATTATCGGTAATTTATTTTTGTGGATTACGATGGCTGACTAAGCTAAATATAGAAGACACATCTTTGAATTTGACTATAAACTTTCACCAAACCACTGTTAGACTCATAATATATATATACATAAGCTCACTGCTTTATTTCAAATCAATTGTGATCGGCTTGAAAGATTTTCATTTGCTTTTTAATCTTCAAGAGATCCTTCTGATTGATTCTTGATTGGTTCCTGGTATTTTGAATTTTATAATCTTTGTTATTTTGATTTTATTATTTTTGTCTTTGATCTTTGACTAAAAGTTTTACTCTGCTTTTTCTTTTGTCTTTAATATTTGACTAAAGATTTACTATGTTTCTGTTTTATTACAGTAACCAAGTGTAACAGAGCGGAGATCGCATTGTCTCTGCTTCGGAAGAACAGAACGGTTTAGATATTGTCATCAGTGACGTTCACATGCCTGACATGGACGGCTTCAAGCTCCTCGAACACGTCGGTCTAGAGATGGATTTACCTGTTATCAGTACGTTTTAAAACCCCCGTTAAAACATGTCTTCAACGTTTTGACATCTTTTATACATGTTTTTGTTTAAGTGATGTCTGCGGATAATTCAAAGAGCGTTGTGTTGAAAGGAGTGACTCACGGTGCAGTCGACTACCTCATCAAACCCGTACGTATCGAGGCACTGAAGAATATATGGCAGCATGTGGTGAGGAAGAAGCGGGACGTCTCGGAACATTCTGGAAGTGTTGAAGAGACCGGTGGAGACAGGCAGCAGGAACAGCAGAGGGAGGATGACAACTCGTCCTCAGGTAATAATGAAGGGAACTTGAGAAGCTCGAGGAAGGAAGAGGAAGTAGAGGGTGATAAAGAGGACACACCTAGTTTGAAGAAACGACGTATGGATTGGTCTGTTGAGTTGCATCAACAGTTTGTGGCTGCTGTTAATCATCTCGGCGTTGACAGTAAGTTAAAGAAAACACTTGGTTTGCTTATGCATTTTATGTTTCTAATGTCACTCTCTTGATTCATTGCAGAAGCTGTTCCTAAGAAGATCTTGGAGATGATGAATGTACCAGGTCTAACGAGAGAAAACGTAGCCAGTCACCTTCAGGTATAAGATATTTGACTCCAGGGCCGGATTTGAAGTTTTGGAGGCTTGAAGCAGTTCTTTAGAAGCTTAGTAAATTTATTTATTTTAATCATTTTGGGGCCTCTGTGTATGTAAAAAAACTAATAGTACCCAGATCCGACCATGTGTGACTCTAATAGTATTTTACATATTCGTCTTCATTGATGCATGCCAACATCTAAGACTTGGTGACATTGTGGAAATGCAGAAGTATAGGATATATCTAAGACGGATTGGAGGAGTATCTCAGCACCAGGGAAGTATGAACCATTCGTTTATGAGTAGTCAAGATCAGAGTTTCGGTCCATCGAATGGGTATGATCTTCAAGCTCTAGGTGTTGCGGGTCAGCTCGCAGCTCAGAGCCTAGCACAGCTTCAAGCAACTGGCCTTTGTCGGCCTTCTTCACTCATTAAACCGGGCATGTCAGTAGATCAGAGAAGCATCTTCAGCTTCGAAAACTCGAAATCAAGATTTGGAAATGGACATGGGCAGATGATGATGAACAGTGGTGGTGGTAATAAGCAGATGAGTTTGCTTCACGGTGTCCCAACGGGTCACATGCACTTGCAGCATCAACAAGTGGCTGGTATGCGTGCTGGACAAAATGTTCAGAGCAGTGGGATGCTGATGCCTGTAGCGGATCAGCGAGGGCCATCAATGCAACAACAGTCGATGTTGTCAAGGAGAAGCGGTCTCACTGATGCAGTGGCGGTTAGGAACAGTGTCCCGGAGACCAGAAGCAGCAGAGTGTTACCAGCTACACACTCGGTCTTCAACAACAGCTTCCCGTTGGCAAGTGCAGCTGCTTCTACCGTGACCACTGCAGGGTTTTATAACTCGAGCTACGACATATTCAACGACTTTCCCCAGCAGCAACAGCACAACAACAGAGTGAACGAGTGGGATCTGCGGAACATAGGGATGGACTTCAGTTCTCATCAGGACACAGCAACAGCTTTTCCAACTTCAGAAGCTTACTCTTCGTCTTCCAGTCAGAAAAGAAAGCGGGAGGCGGAGTTAGTGGTTGAGCATGGGCAGCTACAAAGAGGAAGTGTGAATCACATGAACCAGATTTACATGAATGGTGGTTCGGATAGAGTGAAGACAGAGACGGTGACTTGTCCTCCGGCAACAACACTGTTTCACGAGCAGTATGATGAAGAAGATCTCATGAGCGCACTTCTCGAGCAGGTTTCATTTCTGTTCAAGTCATGTCATGATTAACTGTCGTCTAGTTGTTATAACAAACATTTTCTTGTATCAAATGCAGGGAGGATTTCCATCGGTAGATAACGAGTTCGATTTAGAAGGATTCTCCATCGATAATATTCTGGTCTGACTTCACATTTACTCTTTGAGAGTAGACACCGCAAGATCTTTTGTTTTTCATCGAATGTGTTTTGCATTTTTGTCCTCAGTCTTAAATAAAAGCCTGAGGCATTTAGGGTTCTTGATCTTCTAATTTACTACAGATTAGCAATAGGAACATTTGTGTAAATATGTTTCTATGCGTTGTTGCTTCATAATACTAATAAACTAGGTGAAAACCTCCCTCTTGCTCGGGGTAAAACAATATACCAAATATTTCAATATTTAATTCAAATACCAAATATATATATATGTGTGTGTGTTGGTTATTTGTTAAGTTAAACTTTCTATCTGTATAGTTTTATGCTCATTTGTATTTAATAATAAAAATTTAAATTATTAATTTTCAAAGTGAAAATTTTAACAATTATAGTATCAATTAACCATTTTCAAAATATAATATATAAGCAAATATAAAAATTTGTTATATGGTAAATGTAATTACTTGATTTACTTTAATAATACAAAACTAAAAATGGTAAAGGATAAATAAACTGTTGTCTTGATTCGAAGTTTGGCCATAAGCTCAATTTATAGGAGATATTCTTTCTGTTGCACCTACACAAAATAACAATACACGGCCAAGCTTGGATACTGGGTGGCACGAAGTACTAAAAGTTGAGACAAAAAAGAGATGAAAGAGCCTAGCATTACGAAACTATAAGCATTTGCTTAAAATATAACAGCACCTCAAAAAGGTTATCATCTTATTTAACAATTAATAACATACCATGTGGCGGTGACACGAAATTTGACATGCCGCCATATGAAATGCTACAATTATTGTTCAAGATGTGGTGAACCGGAAGAAACGATAACTCATGCGATATTTGAGTGTCCGCCAGCGCTACAAGTGTGGTCCTTATTGAGGACACCGTCTAGTCCAAATATCATTCCAACGTCGAGCATTTATACAAATATGGATTACCTTTTCTGGAGGAAGAATAGTTTTGAGGATCCATTTATGGAGAAGGACCCTTACCCATGGTTAATCTGGTACATATGGAAAGCTCAGAATGAGAAATTCTTTAAAGGTATTGATAAAGATCCTCTGGAACTAGTAAGATATGCGGAGAGCGAATATAAGACTCGGTATAATGCAAATGAGATGGTATCTTTACCATAACAAGTTTCTTCCTTAGGAAAAACTCGAGTCCTAAGCTTGCATAACATATGTATGATTGATGGGTCGTGGACTTTCAACTCTCAATTCAGTGAATGCGGATGGGTTTGGAAGGATTATTAAGGAAAGACTCAACTGCTGGGGAAGAGGAACATAGTGAGATGAGAAGCAGCTTTACATACAGAATTGGAGGCCTTAAGATGGGAAATGAAATGTATGGTTCAACATTCGACATGCCGAAACTTTGGGACACACTGCAAGAACCTTATTGCAATGATAAAGAACCCCCAGGAATGACCAAGTTTTGCTACTGGATGCTATTAAGACGATTTAACTCTTCTTACTGGAATTCAGGATCTCATATATCCCACATGCGCACAATGGAATTGTTGATTCTTTAGCAAGGACCGCTCGTATTTTTTCATCGTAATCTCTATTACTTTGGTTGTTCTATTCCAGTAAACTTTTTGCCGTAAAAAAAAACTGTTGTCAAATTTTTATTATTCAATATTATTAATTATCATATATATTTTAAATCATTATTAGGAAACTCTGTAGCTTTTATCTAGGGAAACAAATTAAAATATTCTTAGTATATTATTACTTAAATTTATAGTTTGTTTGATGACAAAAAATATAGTTTGTTTAAAGAAAATATAATATATCTGTAAATTTGGATCATATAATGAATGACATGTATTATAATTATTTTAATAAGTTTTATAGAGTTTTATTGTTTTACTGCTACTAATATACTCATAGAACTCCATGTCATAAGTATTTACATAACTAAAGCATAGGAAAGTCATAAAATATATAAACATTGGATCAGACATTTCAGATAGGTATGAAAGTTAAGTATATGCAACAGTCGAATGCATATTTATTAAAACCCAACTGCAAATAAATTACATAACATAACGCGGTTATGTAATGAAAAATGTGAAATTATAATTTAAACTAAACAATTATAAACATATCTCTTCTACAACTCTTACTAAATAAATTACCAGAAGAAGAAGCGAATTTCAAATGTGAAAGTGGTAGTTTATTTTGGGCTTCCTGTTGAAATTTGTTTTGGTAACCCAAATGGCGTGAACTATAGATTTAGATAATGATTAATCGCGTTTGAGATCATTTTTAAAGAGTATTTCGACATTAATCTAAGCCGTTGAGTTACAAATTTTTTTATAGGATAACACAATTAAAGTTTCACTCTTGTTCTAGGCTAAGATACAAAAAAGCTTTTAGTGCTTATATGTGTTTTTCAAAGATCTTTGATAATCTTGGAACAATTAATCTTTCTTTCTCCTTCTAACCAAAGGTTTTTGAACAATGAATCTTTATTTCTCTTTCTATAAGTAACTATTAGTTTCTGATTTTTTTTCTATCTCATTTGCCAATGCATACATCTCCATATATAGATAGTGAAAGTTGCAACTAACAGTTGCAATAGTGAAACCAAAGATTAGAAAGGTTAATGAAGAGTTGCAATGTTTAGTAAATAGTTACATTGGTTAATCACCAAAGATTGCTATCATCAATATGGTTACTACCAAAGGTTGCAATCATTGATAGTTGCAAGCATTCATTTATATAGTTGCAATTGTTCATATAAACAATTGCAATGGTTCCTTGCATCCATTCACTTAAATATATAACACTTCGATGTAATTGTGATGATGAATGAAGAAGTGAAGCGGTTAAGTATTTTAACTTCATGCGATAGAGTTTATAGAGAAATTGTGCTTCAATTTAATTTGTTAAGATACAATAAACCAGTATGTAAATAAACCAGTTGATAACACTCCATATACAGGAATTCGCCATATACAAAACATTTACTTTGACAATTTTTGTACCCAATGTTTGTGATGTCGCCATGATGACGAAAGATGAAGAAGTAGGTGTGGGCAAAATTACTTGGTACATATGTCTTACTTGTTACTTGATTGGTACTTGATCTGTAAAGTTGAGTATTTGGTCAAGTCAATTAGAGTATCAAATAATCTATTTAAATTATTTGTAAGTACAAAATAAGTATCAAGTATTAAAAATAAAAATAACTACTTCGTGTTGTTTGGTTTGTTACTCGTTTTTATTTATGAATAAACATATTTTCCTAAATCATAGTAAATTAACTCTTTTATGTTTCCATTTCATTTCCATCAATGAAATTGTATAAGCATCTTGGAATTTTCTCTTTCTTCTATTTTTCAAATTGACTAAAACATAGAAAAACAATGATATATTCTTTATATGTAATAAATTTATTTAGCTTTAAAATTTAATTAATTATCAAATAATTTATCAATAATTATCAAGTAACTTGTAAGTAATTTACAAGTAACAAATAATAAAACAAGACAAGTAACTTGCAAGTCCGTCATTTTAGCAAGTATTTAAATTGCAAGTACTCGTTTTTAACAAACCACGTACAAGTCCGAAATTTTACTACTTGTACAAGCCAAGTCGAGTACCAAGTATACTAAAAATACCAAGTACTCCGCTTTTGCCACTCCTAAGAAGAAGCGTACATTTATATTTGAGTAATTACACTATAGACCAGTTTATGAGTTTTTTACAGCCTAAGACACTTTATGCTACATGGATAGTTTATTGTTTGAAATGGCTTAATTTGCCCTCAGAAAAGCGAAATCGTCTACTTTTCCACTAGTTAGATGCTAATTGTTTGGTCGGTTTTTGAAATTTAAAAATGTTTGGTGACCCCGAGACATAAGTTAACTTGATTTGATAGTCACCCACTTACTTATTTTTCCGGTGTGAGAAAGAATATGATTCACTTTCTATAATTTTTTCCCAGGAAAGAAAGAGAAAGTGAAAAGATGATTGAAGCAGAAAACAGACGACCACTTTACTGAGATAATGGTGGCAAAATCTTTTATGGGAGAGATTTCAACGAGACAAAGGCGTCGTGGGAAGGAGAAGGCAGATGGTAAGTTGAGCATGACAACGAGGCGGATGTGCGCTGGAAAGGAAAAAATTGAAGGTTAGTTATGTCCTTTAGTCTTTTTTTTGTTCAAGTTTTTGCATTGATTAGTCCCATTTGTTTCTTTCTAGCCCGCCAATTTTTGGTAGAGGAGAGTCCTACTGTTTAAGAGGTTAATAAACGGCTCCCCGTTAGCTACTTGCATGTCTCTATGGGTACACATTAAGATACAAGAACATTGAGAAAATGAAGGTTATTGGTAGGCATTTTCTTCTTGGTGTCAGGGGAGAAAACAGTGATTCAAGAGATTTTTTGTTATCCTGATGAGCTCGTATAAGAATCCAATTTGATTCAGGTTTATTGGTTTCTCTTTCTTTTTTTTTTGTTTTTTTATCAGATAGAGGCGGGAAAGATCATTGTTATGTATAATTTTAAATTATGAAATTGTAGTTAACAACCATTTAACTAAGATTTGTTTTGTAATTAATATATTTGGGTTATTTATATTTACTAATTTTCTGATACGTGAAGGGGAATTTGGGTAAACAAGCTCTAATATTTGATAGATGAAGCAAATGAGTAATTAACAAAAAATAGTAGTTTAACATTTTCCATATGTAAATTCCACTGTATTTCCCATGTACACTAGTTAAGCCATAACCCATAGGTACATTATTAAGACATTGTTCATATGTACACTAGTTTACAAATGTATACATAACACCTTAATAAAATAAAATATTACACACTTATAAATTTATAAATTGGCTAGATACAAATGTATGTTTCAACATGTCTTGGGAAAAAATGTGTCCACATATACATTATATTTGCCAATACTCTTATTAATCATGTTTCTGTAATGAACAAGAAACTCTTAAATCACCTTATTCTTTGTGATCACATAAACTAGAAAACAACGACATTATTTAAATGTTTCAGTATCATATTACAATGAGATGTTTCAAATGATTTTTTAATGATGGTGATGATGTCAAAAACACTTGTGATAATTGTTGTATGTGAGAAATGAAAAACACATCGTGTTTGTGGTGATGTTATATGCATGTGGCGAATTAGCGGTTGTTGGATTGAAAGGATATTAGTTGGAAGTTATTTATCTTCATCGTTGAGATCAATACAGTTCATGGGGTAAGTGGATGGTTAGGAGATGGAGGATGATGGTATAATAATATTGGACATAGAATATATTGTACATGTAGATGGAAAAGTTTGTACACACGAAGATGTACACATGGTAAAATATTGTCTACACCTTTTAAATGTACAAATGCTTAAACAAATAGAAGTAAATTACATAGTACATAAATGTAGATTTCTTAGGCTAAAAAATATTCTGAATTTCTACAAATTTCAATTACCAATAGAAATAAGCATGAAAATATATATTTTGATATGTTCTTCGGTATACAAATTACTTCACAAATGGTTGAATATCTATAGCATATGGAGTTGTCACAATTGATTGAATGTAAGTAATAATATTCAGGACATATACAATGGTTATTAAATATCCACATGGACACCAGACCAGTAGTAGTTGATAAATATTTGTAAGTTTTAAATATCCACATGGACTCTAGCTTGCTTTCCCGATTCGTTGCAGCATGAATATGATAAGAAGAAGCTCCATATTTTTTGGTGAAGTTGTGGCCGTTATTGTTGTTGAAAAGGTTCTGTTACTGCGAGTTTTGGTTATTGTTGTAGTTACTTCTCTGGCTAGCGCCACTAAAGTTTTTGTTTCCCTACTGATTCCCAAACATCTGATTCTGAAAACCAGTCCCACTAACAAAATTGACATCTTCATCTTCTTCTATTTCTGCAGTAGTCTCAACAGCTTCTACACCTTCTGTGAATCTAACATATTTCTTGAAAAGATTGTAAACCGTATCCAGCCTGGCTTTACTTCAACTATCTGGCCCTTATCCAAGCTATCAACGGACTTCTTCCCTTCTTTGTAAGTGTTCTTGGTGCTATTACTAGATGTCAAGTTCTTAAGAAGTCTCACAACCTCTTCTGAATATTTGGTGTTGAAATTCCTTTCACTAGTTGTGTCTAGAACCATCTGATAGACTAAGAGGATCTCCAATCACACTCTATATTCTACTCTAAAATACAGTGGAAAATGGAGTAATGAACAAAAAATAAAAGCATTACTTCATAAATAAAGTCATGTTTTTTTCTTTGTTCATCATTCGTTTCTCCACTCTATTTTGGAGTAAAATATGGAGTGATGTTGGAGATGCCCATAAGCAAGACCTCTGAAGAAGCTATCAAGTAGATGTGCCTCATTGAACCCATGGTATGGATAGTCCTTCTGATATGGGCCGAATTTGATCCAAAAACCTTTGAATGATTCAGTACTCCCTTGAGTGAACATAGAGATCATGTTTCTCAAGTCTTCAGATCTAGCGTTATCAAAGAAGTTTCACGGGAAATCTTTTTGCTATATGTCCATGAAATAAGAGAACGTGATGGTAGCTGTTAAAGCCAATAAGAAGCATTTCCACCAAAAGAGTATTTAAAGAGCTTACAAAAATGTAGTCATCAGGGACTTCATTGGCTTTAATAGCAGATACCATATCCTCAGACCTCTCAAAATGGTCCACAGGATACTCGTGTGGAAACCCATGATAAGGCTGTTATCCCATGCGGGTAAAGTATACTTACTTCATCTCAAAATCGTTCATTTGGAAAATAAAAAGACAAATATCAGACATGTTGGCGTAGTATTGATTAGATTAGTTGTAATCAGCCAATCATATGGGTCGAACTATCACATCATTATCATCATTTATAGCATCAACAACTACTGCAACATTCTCATCTTCTACTTCAGGTTCATGAAATACAGCCCCTTGATTATTTATCTTTGAACCTGATGCATTACGCAGATTACCCTCCCAATCATACATGTTTCCATCAGTATTCTGAATCAATACAAGTAGCGCAACCATCTATGTCTGTCGCAGGTTAGTGTCGTAGTGTTGATCGACGCTTATGGTAGGTGTTATACATTGTTATTTACCAATTTTAGACCATCATTTGGATCCCATTTGGAGTCTACTATGTATGTCTTGACTGTGTTTTAGAGTCTTTACAGGTCCACATACGTTTTGGAGAATTATGGAGATTATGGAGCTTGTTAGAGTATTTAGAGAGACATCCGATAGTTTTTCACGTTCAGCTAAGTACGAGTCAAAGTCAAACAAGATCATCGATCAACGGAGCATCCTTGTTGTCGAACGACGTTCCATTCGCAGAGTATTGGCTGACTTCAAGCCCAAGTCTAGAAGAATTACGAGAAAGCCCTTGGACGAGTTTTGACCTAGTTTATATAGGTTCTGCCATCGTTTAGACAGACCACCACCACCAGTCATATGTATTTTTTAAAGCTTTTAGTTATATTGCTTTTTAGTAGTTTAGGGGAGAAGATCTGAACTTCTTAAGAGATTTGTATTGGAACCCCGTTATTCTTCTGTGCATTATATTATTCGGTGCATCATGTTTTCTATGATTATGTCTGAGTAATTCACCTAATAGATTTAGGGTTCATAATGGTTTTGATGAACTAGCCCCAAATATGATTGCTATGATGAAGAAATATCAATTTTGGAATTGTGTTTAATGCTTTCGTTCTAGAGTAGCTAAATAGAAACCTAAACTTAGGACATGGACAACTACGAAAGTAGGTTTTGTTCCATAGTTGATTCCACTGAGCTAGGTTGTTAGATACATGCGGGAGCTGGTCTAATTAGCATAGCGGACAAACTTCCTGTGTGATTAGCGTGGATCGACACTCGGCCTTAGCCGTCGATCGACGGTGTACTCCTCTGTCCGCATACGAGAGTTGGGACAAGATGAAGCCAGACTAGTTAGCATTTATGTTCTCCCATATTAATAATTTTCTGCATCCTATCCATTATAATTCACTTACCTGAAACTCTAGATTTATCGTTTTCCATATTTGCATTAACTTAGTATTCTAGACAATTTCACTTTTCAGATAATCTTATCACCAAACCCTCTATTTATAGCCTGCCTAGCTTAGCCATTAGAAATATAAAAAATTATTGTGTGCTCTCGCTCTCTGTGGATTCGATCCCTAAGTACTGCAATTTGACTTCTCTTGGCAAGATAGTTCGTAGGGTTAATTTATAGATAGCATGCATTAACATAAATCTTAACCCATACGCTGTCAAATTTGGCGCCATAGCGGGGAGCAAGGATCGCCATTAGATTTATTTTCTACGTTTAGTCTAGGATTTTTCATTACTGCAAGTTAATAATAATCTCTTTTTCTTGTCTTTCAGGTGCATGTCCAGCAGTACCAGAAGCAACAAGAAAGAGAATTACTCTTCTCAGATCCAGTTGTAATCGAACGCTCCATCCGTAAACAGAGACGACAAGCATCAATCGACAGTAGCACTCAGCCGCCGATCGACGCTTCTTCGCGACCAACATCGATTAACAGCACCAACAAGACATCGATTGATGGTAGTTCACAAGTTCATATGGTTGCGACTTTATTTGTGGTCCGAGATGAAAGAGAATACATGTATGACCTTGAAGGTCATCTACGTAATGCAACAGGACAGAGAATTGATGATCAGAGGGCTGTAATCCCTGAACCAGAAGTAAAAGCAGACGCTGCAGTAGCTCGACCTGAAGCTAGTGCCCAAGATGCTCAACAGACACTAGCAGAATACAATCGTCCATACCAGCTCTATGCTAACAGATCCGTTATTCGTCCTCCAGCTTTCTAGAGGAACGATTTTGAGATCAAACTGTCATTCTTCGCACTTATTTCGCAGACACCCAACCATGGATCACGACATGAGCATCCAATGGATCATCTGGAATGGTTTGAGGATCTTGTATCATCTATTAAAGCTAATGGAGTCCCTGAGGACTATCTGTTTTGTAAGCTCTTCAAGTATTCACTTGCTGGAGAGGCTTCACATTGGCTTAAGCAGCCACCATCAAGATCTTTGACATCTTGGACAGACATCAAGAATGCGTTCCTACTTAATTTCTTTGA
The DNA here is from genome assembly GCA_905132765.1 of Moricandia arvensis. Classification (NCBI taxonomy): domain Eukaryota; kingdom Viridiplantae; phylum Streptophyta; class Magnoliopsida; order Brassicales; family Brassicaceae; genus Moricandia; species Moricandia arvensis. The sequence continues at coordinate 12,328 of CAJHQP010011021.1, forward strand.
TGATGCGCGAGCAGAGGACTCGGAAAGCAGAATCGCTACGTTCACACAAGAACCTCGAGAATCGCTACGTTCACACAAGAACCTGGAGAATCGCTCAGAAGCTCTTGGTTCAGATTCAAGTCCTACTAGAGAGACTGCCCACACCACAGTTTCAATGAGGTGAAACTATTAGCACCTTCTTCCGAGGTGAAACTATTAGCACCTTCTTCCGAGGTATTGATCTGCAATACCATATGGCTTTAGACACAACTAGTGAAGGGAATTTCAGTACTAGGAGTACCAGAAGAAGCAACAAGACTTATTGAGAACTTAGCGTCTAGCAATAACACCAAGAACACAGGTTATGAGAGGAAAAATCAGTTCCATCTTTGAGCAAGGAGCAAATAGATGAAGTCAAATCAAAGCTGGACAATGTTCGAAAGTTTCTCAGGAAGCAAGAAGAAGATGAATTTTGTTGGTGAAACGGTTTCCAGAAACAAAGAAATCAAGGCTACAACGAAAACTCCTATGGTGGCAACATGAGAAACTACAACCAACATTCACAAAGCAAGTTAGAAGTCATGGTTGACAGTGTATTGGAGAAGCAGCAACATATGAATGTGAATTTCAATGGAAAGATAAATGCTCTGTACATCAACCTCAACACAAAGTTTGAGACTCTGAGCACTCATGTCAAGAGGTGGGAGAATCTAGTGGTCCAGATAAGTGAGGCCATTCAGAGACATGAGACCCTGTTTAAGGAGAAAGGAGAAGCTAGTCAGAAGCACCACGTCAGTGTAGTGATAGGTGATGATTTTGGCAAGATGTGAAGAAATAACAAGTCCAAAAGGGAGATTTTCGAGTAGAAAGTGTTGTGTCTTTCAGCAGTTCGCACTGGTGTCGATCGACACCCGCTGATGAGAATCGATCTACGGAACCCTTCGGGTCTGTAGATTCGTGTAAGTCTTCGAACATCGATTGACGTAGAGACATCAACATCGATCGACGGTCTTCAACAGCAGAACCGGTTCGCCTACCAAGTCTGAATGCAAGCTTGTTTGTCAAACATCTGAATATGAGGACTCCAAAATAGAACGCTGATACGCCTAAGCCAATGATAGTTGATAAAGCAATAAAAGACACCCTCAAAGGAAGCAGAATATTCCTAAACATCTATGCATATAAGCAAATGACAAAGAGATGGATGGTTTTACCAAAAGAGTTTTCAAAGTTCCTTTAGATACTCCATTTGGTGAAGCGTACTATTCTCATAGATTGTGGATGTTTTTCAGGGAATTTAAGGAACATAAGAGGACACAGAGCGCATGTTCAATGGCCTTAGAGAGAAGCGGAAGCAGATGATCACTCTAAAAAATAAAAGTGACTCTGGGAAGTTTGTGATTCATGTTTTGTCAAAGGCCACGAGTATCCTAATGCCCTTTGTGATATTGAATCAGCAGTCAGCATCATGCCTAGAGTTGTGGCAGAGAAGCTGAGCCTGAAAGTTGAGCCTTCCAGTGATTCATTCACTTTTCGGATTGCTCCAAGGTGAATTCAGGAGGGATCGCTAGAGACATCCCAGTGCAGATTTGCAACGCCTTAGTTCAAGTAGATATCCATGTGATGGATATAAAGATTGACTTGAAATCTTCCTTACTCCTTGGAAGAGCATTCATGGCCACAGTGGGAGCTATCTACGACATGAAGACAAATAGGTTGTATCTATCCTTGATTGGTCCAATTAACTTTTATGAACATGTTAAAGTCAAGAACAAGGCTACAATGATAGAATTGGGTGATGATCTAGGCTTAATGGCTACATGTTTATGCAACTACGACCAAGATGAGGAGTCTGCGGACAAAACATCGATCGATACCCAACCCTTGGTATAGGTCGACGACAGCTACATGGAGAAACTGCACGAAACCCACCCTTCAATAGATCGATAACCAACCACAACCATCGGTCGATGACTATGCCATATATCAGAACAAAGAAGGCAGTCAAGAAGACATAGTCTACATTGGACGGCAATACCGTGAGATGGCACCAAAGAACACTAACCCAGAGTATGACGCTTCCTATTTTGAAGAAGAAGCAATTGAGTACCATGCTCTTGCACTAGAGGAGGTTGGAAATTTCAAAGGATCCTATGGAATCTGGAATGTAACATTGATCGACGTGACTCAATACCATCGATCGACGACAATCCCGTAGAAACAATGAAGATTATGGTTATCTTAGACCATCTGAGTTTGAAATTATGAGGGACCATAATGGCTATGCAGGAGCAATGAATGGAAGACTTCTCAATGTCTCCAAGGAGGATATAGAATACATACACGCAATGGCCAATGGATCATGGAATCTCTTTAGACAAAAACAATTGATTGGAGCAGTCAGTTCAGCATCGACCGACGGCAACACCAGGCCATCGATCGATAGTCATCACGCAGCATTTGGGCAAAGGTTGGTAACCAAAAAGTTATTGGAAGACAAGCTTGATGGAGTTTACCTTTCTCAAGACTTGATGAGGGATCGTATCTACCAGAAATTGGATGATCTTTCAGAGCCCATAGATGCCAGGCTAATATGTTGATGGGATGCATTCAAGCACTCTAGGAAAGGATGGGTGGTATGGTGATTGCTCAGAGAAGGATGGACAACTAGAGCATAAGAAGATGTGAGAAGTTTCATTAGTGCATGGTTTGAGACGAGCAAAGAGTATGTGGATACCTGTTTTCCATATTGGTTTGATGAACACCCTTACTAGTCCAGAAGTCCAAATGTCGAGCTTAAGACTATAACCAAGCGCTAAATGGGAGACAATCCACTGTGTAGTAAGTTTTAATTTGGGTTTTCATTATTTAGTTATTAATTGCAGTTTTTATTTAATTACTTTAGGTTTTCAAAGAAGGAGTAGAAATTTTTTAAACCACCATAGGTCGACACCAACACTTCACCATCGGTCGACGGCTTGGATGGTTTACTATCGGTCGACACTCGACACTCACCATCGGTCGACGGCTTGGATGGTTTACTATCGGTCGACACTCGACACTCACCATCGGTCGACACTCGTTACAGAGTTTGGGAACCTCGACTTTCTTGTTACCTTTTACTTATGATTAGTTTTTCCTTACCCCAGCCGGACGGGACAACACTAGGTACAATGTTATTTAAGTCTGGGGGAGGTTTGCTGATGTTTTCATCTATTTTGAGCTTATATTTACTTAAGTTTTTCAAAAAAAAATTATTGAGTCAAGAAGGGGATTATGATCAAAACTTATTTATTGACTAACCACACTATAGCACCATTCTTAGACATGTTGATTGCAGAGATTACTAGAAATGCCAAAGTGGATCATCATGCCATTAGAGCACACTTACTAATTTGAAGGAACCAAAGCTGATCTCCAACCTAATACTGACTATTTTGCTTGCTTTGGGACTTGGCATACATCGGATCGGATTCCTTCTGCAAGTTTGTAAGGTACTAGTCTGTGTATTTATGATTAACTCCTCTCTCTCTTGGGGATCCATAGAAGAAAATATTGAGATCATTTCCTGAGATGCAGAGGAGTAGATAAATTACCGATGAACCCACTATTCTAATTCAAAGGAATGATCACACATTTTGGAAGCGAGGGGTAGGTACATTACCGATAACCCACTATTCGCCTACAACTTTGTCCAAAAAATCAAAAATAAGATGGACTGTATCAGCATCATTTTCCATTGAGTTCGAGATCTAAAAAGATCCAGAGAGAGAAGAGGGAAGAAAGGGATCACGAAAGATACCAATGTATGCATATTTGCAGGGGTTGAGTCCATGTGTCATTTGATCGATACTCCCAAGGTAAGCCTGCATTTTATTTTTTATGGAAAGAAATGAGATCATTAGAGGGGTGAGTCAAATTAGTATTTGTTGATTTGTTGGTAGAATGGATTTGGTTGTTATACTAGAATAAGCATATAAAGTTTATCTTTGATTGGGATATAGTAGGGGTGATAGTTATACTTATACATTATGTGAGTCCCTGCTTTTAAAACTTCTTTCAAGGGCTACCTTTGTTTTACTTGAGGGAAATCAAAAGCTTAATTCTGGAGGGGGGGGGTGATATACCTTTTTATTTACTAGGTTTAGACCATGATTTGGACCCTATTTGGAGTCTACTATGTATGTATGGACTATGTTTTAGAGTCTTTATAGCTCAAGGTATGTTTTGGAGCATTAT
>CAJHQP010011022.1:0-16543 GCA_905132765.1 Moricandia arvensis
AAAATTTATATTTTCAGCAATATTCACCGAGATTTATATTTCGTTATTTAATAACTAATGGTTTATGGTGGTATCAGTTGTTGTATCACAACCTGAATTTAGACCTGCATAGTGTACGTAGATTTAAAAAAACTCCTACGTTATGTCTTTTTTTTTTGAACATATTTTTTTTCCTTGACACCTTTCGGGCCGGATTTGGTGATATCCGGAAACTATGCGCAACGATCCAACCGAGACCAAAATCTCGGCCGGCGACGGAACGCATAACCACAGGATCGGCGGACACGAAATCAGCTAAAAGACCGGTCCGCCGAGAGTGATGTTTCATCGTTTTCGGGTTGTTTTGTTTCCGGGCTCTAGTCCATTTGTCTGTGAGCCGCTTAGACTATGTGGTCACAGCTTCTTTTTTTCTATGAGCCACAAAGAAATTGTTGAAATTTGACTGATTATATACCCCGCCAATTGATTCGATTGAGAGATTATGGTTCCACTAGTGATGAATCATAGGAGAGCCGTTCCACCATGCAAGAAGGAGTGAAATAGAAAAAGATCATAGCATTTCGTTATTCTTTGGTAATTTCGATTGAGAAGGAAAACTATTATTTATAGAGAGAAAGAGAAGCAACTGATTTATAGAGAAGCAACCGCATTAGACTATATTAAAAATCATTTTTGTTTTGAATTCTCTCCAAATAACACGATTAGATGTGCATAACAATGACTTTTCATACATATTTATATAAAATCGTAAATTGAATTATAGGAGATCTCAAATGATTTTATATAAGTTTCAAGTTCGGTAACACATAATTTAAAATGTTTTTCAAAATTATTAGCAGAATAACAAGAGATTTTAAAAAAAACTTCTAAAATCTCTAATCCTGTTCATGTCCTTTAATCATTTGTGTTTTAAATGACCATGAAGTCTATACAAAGTTTAATTAAAAAAAAAAGTTTAATATAAGAGGTAATGACCACGAAACGGCTAAGCTCAAATAGCCGGAGAGTTTAAAAAGTCTAAGGGCATCATTAACCCTAAGAAACTCCATGGGTTTCTTAGTTTTTTTTTTTTTTTTTTTTTAAAGTTAACCAATCGCGAGTTGACACGTGTCAGTGGGGCCCGTGAACAGTGTAAGAAACTCTTAAAAACCAGTTCTTAACTTATAGTTTTTGTAATCGATCCTTACACTGTTCATGGGTCCCACGCCTTAAGAAACCCTCTTAAGGACCCCGGATAATGATGCTCTAAGGACTCTAAACAAAGACTAAACCACGAAGCTCTCTCTCCCTAGGGGAAGTCAGCGACCACGGAAACACGGAGTTGCTTTCTTAATATAAGAGGTAATTAAGCAACAAGTATTCGTGTTTCAAAAGAAAAAAAAGCAAAGTATTCTGAAAACTAATAGGACAAATTTCTCAAATAATTTTTTTTTGAAGTTTTTGTCATAAAAATAAATCTTTAGAACAAAAATGACAAAATTATCCTTTTTTATTTTCAAAAAATTATTTTTTATTTTATTTTTTTCAGTTATAAACCATACCCCTATAACTTTAAACCCTAAGTCTAAATTAGTTAACCCAAGGGGTATAAATGTATATTAGTCATTTTGTTAACCCTTCGAAAATGTTATTTTGATCATTTTTCTCTTTAAAAGTTATTTTTGTGACAAAATTTTTTATAGGGTTATCTTAGAATATTTCTCAAACTTAATATATATAATACTCAACTCTACTGCACATATCGATATAATCTGATCGGTTCTTTTTCTTCTTCTTCGTTGTAGCAAAACATATTCAATCTCTAGGATCTAACAATCTTCTTCGATCAGATGGGAACTAGACTCCTCCCTGACTGGAAAGAGTTGACTCCGGAATGTCTCCTCGACATCTTCTCACGTCTGAGCATTGGTCAACGATGGAATGGACCGATGCTGGTCTGCAAAACATGGACGAAGCTATGCCAAGACCCGTCCCTCAACACTATCTTGGATCTCGAAGCTGAGTTTCTGTCTTCCGAAGATTCAAACTACTGGTGGAGTCCTGAATTTGAGGAAAAGGTTGACTCGACCATCCGGTCTGTTGTCGACCAGAGCAAAGGCGGTCTCAAGGAGATTCGAGTCAGGCATTGTACAGATCAAGCTCTCTCCTATGTGGCCGAAAGGTACACACGTCTCGGTTTACATGGTTCCATTGAGGTTACTCGCAGAAGTTTGATCAAATCTTGATTTGTAGGTGTCCTGATCTTGAGGTACTTGGGGTTACATATAGCCCAAAGGTTACAGTTGAGTCGATGAGGAAGATAGCTTCAAACTGCACTAAGATTAGAGAGCTTGATATAAGCAGCTCTTATGAAATATCTGGTTATTGTATCGAACTAGTTGGTATGAGTTGCAAGAATATTCATATTCTGAAACGCAATTTGATGCAACCTTCGGAGATCAGGAGGTTGAAGCGGAAATGCACATATGTGAAGGGTCTAAGTTTCATAACGTTAGGGAATGCTGATGCATCTAGTATTCTGAAATACATCAGTCAGGTGAAGCATCTGGAACTTCGATTCTCCACATTGACTGATAAAGCTCTTGCCAAACTTTTTGAAAATTGTTCGAACCTAGAGTACTTGGATTTGTCCGGGTGCAGGGACTTGACTAGCGATGGTATTAGTAACAGTACCGCTAGGTTGAAGAATTTGAAAGAGATCATTCTAAACTAAATCCTCCAGACGCATGTAGATTTGTATTGAAAGTGTCAGTTTCTTTTCATTTGTTTTTCTGAATTTAATTTGTAAGAATGTTCTAATTATATGTCGGTTTGATATATAATCCTTTCTTTTTGCAAAAGGTATCATCACAAGTTACAAGCACTTAGATTTTACAATTGTATAGTTTACATTTAGATCTATAAATGTGCAACGCGGTGTGCCGAACCAAATATTATCTCTTGTGTAATTGAATGCTGCAAAACTAATCAGTTAAACCACACAAACATGGTCAACTGGTAAGATAAATTTGAAAAGGTATTAAGCAACTTGGGTTCCAAATCTACCATTTCAAATTTATCCTTTTTGTGTGGTCTGCCACATGAATGTTTAATTCCCATTGTGAATAACCAGTTCGCATGGTGCTGGTAAACATAGCCCAGTGAACTAATCTGTTGGGTCTCATCCTACTAAATATGCAGAGTTATCAAAACACACTAATCAGTTAACGAATTTTCTTAAGAACAATTGCAGAATACCGCCAACATGTATACTACTTTGTGTCGTTTTTCAAAAATTTAATAGGTTTCATGTAACCAACAAATTAATCGAAATGACGAAGCTATCTGAATATCAACAAGGTAACCTGAGACGCAAGAACTCTTAACATCTATCTAATTTCATAAGATTTAACTCATCTTCTTCTTGTGTCACTGACAATGTCCTGGGATAAGGGCTTTGACCTAAACCATATCTCGGTGTCGCCAAAACAACTTGTGATGTTCTTAGGCTCTTCCTTTTGTTAAAGTCTTGAGAAATGAGAACAAAGAACTTGATCAAATCTTGATTTTGTTGTGGGTTTTGTATATTTAGTTGTAGAGAGAAGAAGAGGAACAGGAAGCGAATGGTGAACAAATGGTCGATGAAACAACAAAGAACAAAATTGTTAACCTCTATGCTCACATTTTAAACCCGTAAGAAAACAGTTAGCATATATTTATTTCGTCAACGTTACAAAGACAAAGAAGGTGTACAAGTGAGCCAATCTTCCCTAGGTTAAGCCAGCTTTCACACGCAAGTTCATCATGGTAGAAGCCAGAACAAAGCAGCTTCTTGATAAATGATCCTGCTCTCCTTCTATCTCCTACCTCATACAACCTGTAAACCAAAGTTCTGCACAACTCAAATGGCAACAAGTGACCACAACGAATCATATTTTCCACAATCTCCACACCTTCCCCATACTTTTGCATCTTGCAGCAACATCTAACAAGTGCAATAACAACCACATCACTTGGAATTATTCCTTCTTTAAGCATTTGATCCAACACCCTCTCCGCTATTTTCAGATTCCCAACTTCACAGATCTCTAATATGAGTTTCTCATAGCATTGTGCACACCCATGACCTACCATCTCCTTGAAAACATGAAAAGCAGCTTCCACATGGTGTCTTCTACAATGACCAAGAATCAAAGATGTAAACGTGACATGATCAGGAGCCAAGCCAGCTTGAATCATCTGACAAAGATATTGTCCCGACTCAACCACATATCCACGCTTGCAATACGACTCAATCATGAGATTGGGTGTGTAAGTACCCCGAGAAGAAACCATACCTTTCTCCAACATGTCTGTATAAACTTCCTTCATCTCATCGACCACATCATATCTAGCCAGTAAATCCAACAATGCGTGATAGCATTTGGAGTTAAGCTGAGACTTAACCCTCCTAGAGAAATCGACAACAAACATACAATCTCTCACCGAACCACACATCGTTGTCATGGATATAATGATCTTAGGGACGTGACACGAGATTCCATGTGATGTCAAAACATGTAGGACAGATGTATGACAGGACACAGTATTTTTGAAGTAAGGATTGAGACTGAGCGAGGAAAGTGAGGATACATCCACAGGCGTAGCATACTGTAGGAATGATACCAGGGAAGGATTTTTCTGCCACTTAGACTTGGAGAAAATGGAACGTAATGAGATTGGTGTAGTAACGGGTTTGACGATCTTATCAGACGGCTTTGTGGATAGATTAAGATTCTTCTGTGTATAATATTCGGAGAGGACGGAGAGCAACCTCTCACATGTTTCACTTGTCACCGATGTGCTGAAGAACTGTTGACGGAGCCCCATGTGCACTGGGAATCTCATCGTCTGCATTAGCTAGGGCTTTCGAGTAATATATACTTGTGTAAAGAGCTTAATAAACCATATTTTATTAGTTAATTAATTTTTATTTTTGTTGGCAATAAATTTTTATTAGAGTTAGGTTTAAGTTGTGGCCTCAGCCCAAACAAAAAGAAACTGGATTATAGACATTTTGTACAAAACAGATAATTCACAATATAAGTATTTTTAGATTTTGTTTTTGTTTTAAATTATAAATAGTTTTACTATTTTAATGCAACTTTGTATTTATTAAATACTAGAAATATAGCTTCCGCGCAAGCGCGGGGACGGATCCGTTTTCTTATGCTTTAAGTGTGTATGAGATTTTGTTGTTCGTATCTTGTCTAAATCTTTGTTTTTTTTGCGTATTGCAATATTGGAGTCATCATTTCCATTGAGTTCACTTCCGTTTTGTTATGTCTTCAAGTGAAGTGTAATTTTCATTAGAAAGTCAAATAAAAATTAGGAAGATTACGACATTAAATTATGTACATAAGATAGTTTGAAGATCAGGAAGATTAATTTCTAAAACTTTCTGTACTACTTTATGAAAAAATCTAATTTATATATAGAGATAAAATCTTTAATTTGTTTGTTGACATGGAACAATAATGTAACGTCCCGACTACCCACGGTTAATAGACTGCCCATGTTTGCGCTCTCGGCCCGTGGATACCATCTCATCTGACGATCGGTTCGTTAATTTTTTCAAAGTCTCCGAATCATTGTTTACTGACCCTACAATCACCACCCGACCTTCCTCATGTTTTGGATTCACTCGCATGGTATCGTGGACATCCTTAGAAAAAAAACAAACTGTAATATTATTATATAAAATTTGGTTTCTAATTTACAAAATCTCATGTAGTTCAGTTGGTTATGTCAATCAAATAAACATTGAGGTGAAAAGTTCGAATCTCATAACATGCAATACATCATTTAAAAAAAAAAATGCGTGGGACCCACTTACTGCTGACGTGGCGGAAGGAGAGAGAGTAAACTCTCCCATTATAATATAGATTGTATGGCTGATTACATTATATATATATATATATATATATATATTTTTTATATAATTAGTTGAAATCATATTATTAAACTACATGAAGAGGAAGATTGAACCACACTTGAAGAGAGACATTAATGAAATACTCTTCTGTGGTTTTGACTTGTCCGATGAGCTTTCCTGAAAAGGAACAAATCAAGGCAAAATCAGACTCGGCTTAGTCTAAATCACACTAAGTACCTCATACACACTAGCTGGGATTAGTATGGACTTGCCTCTAATTCCTTTGAAGTTCTTCATAAAACTCTTGTCCAATAAGCCTATCATTTACCATGTCTGTGGCCATCCTTGCAATGGAATCATCTGCAAAGAACCCAAAAGTCTTCATCTCTTTGATCCTGATGTGATAGCATCACCATCTTGCGAATAGCCCTGGATGAGTGCATTGTATTGTAACGCTCCGACCGCCCACGGCTAATGGGCCACCCATGCATGCTCTCTCGGTCCATGGGCTCCATCCCATATGGCGGTCGTGCGTTAATTTTTTAAGGCTCGAAATCATTGTTTACTAACCCTGCAATCACCACCCGACATTTTCCCGTGTTTTAGCTTCACTCGAACGGTATCGCAAATCACTTCCCGATAGGTCACCCATCATTTCACTACTTCAGACCAAACACGCTTAACCCTGGAGTTCTAAACTGATGTGTGACGAAAAAGGTAAGTCAATTTTGGTGACATAGGTAGCCAAATCAATTATCTTAAACTTTACTACGAATCACAACTCGGGATGTTACATGTATGTCCAATGGTTTGGCTGATGCCCATCAGCTTTTATATCTTCAAACGGTATGCTCGCTGTGGACAATAAGCCTTTCTTACAGAGGCCAGAAATCATGATGGTATACGTTGGACAATAAACTCTATTATTAATCCATGTTGACGCTGAAATGAAAAATATACAAGGAGTAGAAACTTAAGGTGGTCTCCACAAGATGTCGGTTTGTAACCTAAAACACATGAAACATTGTTAATAAATGCATGAACTATACGTCATTTCACACGTTTTTTTTGGTTAAAAATTTCAATCTTTTCATAACCCCAACCAAGTTAACAAATGATTGCATGAACATGATTGGGCTGTAAGTCTATATCTACCATCTCAACCGTCCATGGCAAGCACCTAATTAAATTAAATAGTGACTACTAACTGAAATGACATGTTCTAGCTTGTTTTTTTTTTTTGAATATCATGTTCTAGCTTGTTAATGGTCACATATATACGATTCGGTTAATGAACTCGTATCCATTGTTGATAATATATGTAGATTTCTTATGACACATGTAATAATATAGTATATTCTTTTTTGGGTCAAATGATATATTTATTTTAATCTATCTAGATCATTATTGGGAAACTAATAAAGAAAAGAGACGTTATCTGCACGTATTTTCTTCTTTGGGTATTAAATTTTATTTTTGGAACGCCAAAAAGTCTAAACTGCTCTTCTCGACCTGAAGAAAGTCTCTGTTCAAGAATCTAAACCACGAAGCATTAAATTCAATGCCGGTCATAGCAATTTATGGGCTGGAAGCTAAATTAATATATTGGGCCGGTAAATTCAAAATTTTAAGAGTGAAAAAGGAAAAAAAATAATTTTAGACAACAAATATTAGAACTCATGAACTCTTCTCTGAGTAGTAGCACCAACAACCAACTTAGAAGGAAGATATAACCATTAATGATTACAAAACTTGAATGATTCGAAAACAAATATGTGAATCTAATCTAGAAACAACTCAAACATATAACCTATATAAAAGAACCTTAGAAACAACTCAAACATATAACCGTTAATGATTACAAAACTTGAATCATGAGTCTTAAAGAACTCGAGAAAACCCCTAATCGTTTGCAAAACACATAAAGGAACCCTAAATCGCGAAACAAACATCATGCAAGATCTCCAAATTGAAACCATAAAGTACTAACCAAATCAAACTCGAAAACCCTCAGTAAAATCGAATCGATTGATGAAAATTCCAAATCGAAAAAAACCCAAATCGAAAAATCCTCAAATCAAGAAATCCCCAAATCGTTTCGAATACACATCACCGAACCCTAAATCCCGAGAAAAACATCATGCAAGATCCCTAAATTGATACCCTAGTCGATTTATATCAACAAATCAAAAATGAAAGACGAGGTTTTTACCCAGATAATCCGACCCTCGAAATCGCCTCTCCCTTCACCCACAACTTTTTTCTTTTAAGATTGTGTCGAAATTATTTTTTTTAACTATATACTTACTTTGAGAGCACCTGCCATGTCAGTAAGGATTTGGTCCTTATTGCCTCTTAGTTACGGATCAATCCTTGATCACGCTATTATTTTATATTTTTTTATTCAAAAAAAAACTTAAGGATTTATACATAAGGACTTGAATAAAAGACCGTTGCAGCTGCTCTAACAGACAAACATGACAAAATGTGGGTGAAATAGTTTATATTTTCGGCCAGAAGCAATTGCTTCATTTGCTTACCTTCAAGGCCGGCTTTAAATCTAATCGAAACCAACAACAGTGGCGGGATGGGACCGAAACTTGACCCTAACTAGGCTGAGATGACTCGGGAATGTCTTCTCACGGCTTAGCCTGGAAGAAAGATCGATCGGACCAATGCTTGTCTGCAAGACTTGGATGAACACATGCCATGACTCATCACTCAACACCATCTTCGATCTCGAAACTCAGTTTCAGTCATTCCCGGAGTCCATCAACTGGTGGACCCCCGAGTTTGAAGACAAGGTCGATGCCTTCCTCAGATCCGTCGTTGACCGGAGCGAAGGTGGCCTCACACAGATTTGTGTCAGGCACTGCACAGACGGCTCTCTATCTTACGCTGTTGAGAGGTTTAAATTTTAATATTTAAAAAAAAAAATAATAATTTTAGACCTCACCTACAAAACCCTACCCATAACAATAAACCATAAGTCTAGATTAGTTAACCCAAAAATATAAATATATATTTACATCCTTTATTAAAATTTATTTTGGTCATTTTTTCCTTAAATGTTATTTTGGAACAAATTTTTTTTAAAATTTATCTTAAGGTATTTCTCCAATTTTATTTATGCATTTCTTTGTTTGTTTATTTTTTTTAATTATAAATTTGTATTTTTAATTTTAATATGTTTTTATGTTATTTTTGTTTAAATTTTAATAATAAATTTTGAAAAAAATTATATTTAATAATTCAACTTCTAAAATGAAAAAAAAAAATATATTTTGGAAGAACTTTAAAGGGGTTCTACCATTGGAGCATGACAAATTTAATTACATTACAAAGGGTTCTAAAATTTACAAATTACAAAATTTATAATTAAACTAATCATTAGAACCCATGATCTGACCATTGGGTTCTAACCATTGGGTTCTAACCATTGGAGATGGTGTAACACTCCACTTGCTTCTTGTATTTCTCTATTCAAAGCAATTAAAAAAAGGGCAATCTCGTTGCCAAACAAAAGTAGCTTTCCACCCAAGCAACCTAATCCTAGCTTTCCATCCAAGTAACCCTAGCTTTCCATCCAAGTAACCCTAGCATAGCTCATCGCAAACAACCCCCGGTCTGTCTAAACCACGGTGAATGGAAAATATCTAAAGAAGTAGGGTAAGGTTGATTCAATAGATGTCGGTATGCATCTGAGGCCACACGATTTAAAATTAAGTTCGATGAATGAACGGCGAAGATCTCGTAAGAGCGTGGATTGCGCTTCACTGGATCCCTTTTAGAGGCAACGTTTAGTGTTCACTCTTCTCCATTATTACATTATAAAGATCAAACTATCTTTAAGGGTTTTGTCATCTCAGTACAAAAAAAAAATGGCAAGCAATATGGAAGTGTTCTGCGAGATCTTAATAGCGATCCTTCTTCCTCCTCTTGGAGTCTGCCTCAAGCGTGGCTGTTGCACTGTAAGTTCTCTCCTCTTCCTTTTGTTTTGGTAACTAAGTGATTCAACCACACTTGGTTTTAACTTTTTCGTTGATCTTTCCTGAAAAGGAACAAATCAAGGCAGCATCAGATTGGTTTAGTCTAAATCACACTAAGTACCTCATACACACTAGTTATGATTAGTTTGGACTTACCTCTAATTCCTTTGAAGTTCTTCATAAAACTCTTGTCCAATAAGCCATCATTTACCATGTCTCTGGCCATCCTTGCAATGGAAGCATCTGCAAAGAACCCAAAAGTCTTCATCTCTTTGATCAGTTCTCCTGATGTGATAGCATCACCATCTTGCAGATACCCCTTGATGAGTGCATTGTAGGTCCAATGGTTTGGCTTATGCCCACCAGCTTTCATGTCTTCAAATAGTTTGTTCGCTTTGGACAATAAGCCAGAAATCAAGATGCTATATGTTGTAGCATCAGCTTCCAGTCTTTTAAGAGGAAGGCTTGTGAACATATCCCAAGCGTCATCCAGCTTATCACAACTGCACATCCCTTTAATGATGATGTTATAGATACCGACACCAAAAACCATTTCACTCTTGAAACGCTCAAGTACTTTCAACGCCTCTTCTAGTCTTCCATCCTCGCACAGAGAATCTAGCAAAGTACCAGCAGTCATAACATCAGGTGCAACACCACGTGAGAGCATTTCTACTAAAAACTTTAAGGCATCATCATATTTTCTGGATTGGCAAAGCCCATGGATAAGAGTGTTGTAGGTTGCTGTATCGGCCACAATTCCTTGTTCAGATATATCGTGGAAAAGCTTCAAACCAGCATCAACCATTCCAGACTTGCAAAACCCTTTCATGAGGATATTATACGTCACGATATTGGGGTCGCATCCATTGGTAACCATAAACTCCATCATTTCCCTGGCCTCGTTTAGCAACCCCTTCTTGCAGTAGCCATTCATCATTGTATTGTAAGTAACAACACTGGGTTTAATCCCTATTTTAACCATTGATTCAGTGAGCACATCACTAGCGTCCTTAAGCTTTCCGTTCTTCACAAGACCATCAATGATGGTGTTGCATAATAAGAGGTCAAATGGAATCTTCTTGTTCATCATGTCCTTCAAAATATCTGCACTTTCTTGCTCTCTGCCTGCACTCAGAAGACCTCTCACTAGACATGTATATGCTTCGATATCAACTTTCATCCCCTTTGTTGTCATCTCATGGTAAAGTTTGATTGCCTCTTCAACCTTCCCATCCTTACAAAGACAGTCAATCACAATGGTGTACTTGACTTGGTTGATGTCGATGTGTCTTCCTTCCATATATCTAAGCAGGTTCAGTGCAACTTCACTATTCCCTGCCTTGCATACTGTGTGTTCAAAATTGGCCCGTAGGTGAATCCATCTGTTTCCTCGCCATCCTCTAACGCATCGTCCACTACTTTGACTGCACCATGCATGTCCCCTTGAAGACATAACCCATGTACCAAAGTGTTCAAAGTTACGAACCAAATTGGACTCAGTCCCAAATCTACTCAGATTCTTGGCTAGTTTCTTGGCTTCACCAACTCTTCCCTCAGAACAATATGACTTGATCAGAGTGTTGAGTGTCACAGTGTCAGGGTTAACCCCTATCCTAATCATCTTTCCTAATGTAGCTAAAGCCAGTTCAGTTTCACCACGACTACAGAAACCACTGATAACTACGTTAAGGCTGTATACGTTTGGAGAAACACCCAGCGATTCCATCTCTTTATACATAGCTAACACGAGATCGTACCGTTTCGTTCCAGCAACCGCACCAAGTAGCCTATTCAAATCGATGCTTGGGACCGCAGCATGAGAGTGAACCGTCTTTTTGATCAGAGCGATGGCATCATCATGATTCAACTTTTCAAGATCACGTACCAAGAACCAGATTTTCCTTCCCTCGCTGCTGGTATGAGAAGAGAGGAAACGAGGCAAGTCGTTAGGTCGCAGAAGATGCATTAGCTTTCGTAGCATCAAGACTCCGTTCATCATCTTCTTCGTAGAACAGGGAACACTTAGGGAAGAAGAGCGTTAAAAGAACGATCTTTATTTTGGGATCAATATTGAATGTTAACTTTTGTTCGCGTATTACAACCTGAAACTATTAATCCTTTTATATGTTGAGCACTAGCTTTGTTTTAGTATTTTTTCTACCGTTGATCTTTGTTTTTTAGAAGAGAAATTCACTTGCATTTTCATTATTTAGTTTAATTCTATCATCTATTATTAACCAAGGAGACTAAAAACATCATTACCCACTTGAATTCATGTCAACAAACAAACATCTTCCTATGCAAGGCGAGAGGCAACACCAATCTAAGCCATACTTACACTTTCTGTTCTAATTTTTCACCAAGAAAATAAGTTCTTCTAGTCGATTAGGCTCTGGATGATCTATCTAATATACCTCCATATTAATTAACCAAAAGAAAGTATATAGTATTTCGTTTTCATCGGCCGTTTCCCTAATAACTTCTGTTCCAAGCAACTTATATTGTTACTCATTACGCTTCTAAGCGAATCAGACTAAAGAAATATTTACAGAAGATCTGGTGTGAACTCAGTTGCACCATAACTCTATTACTAATCCATGTTGACGCTAAAATGAAAAATATACAAGGAGTGGCACTTAAGGTAGTTTCCACGAGATGTCGGTTTGTAACCGAAAACACTTAAAACATTGTTAATAAATGCATGAACTATAAGTCCTTTTACACGTTTTTTTTTTTTTTGGTTAAAAATGTCAATCTTTTCATAACCCCAAGTTTACAACTGACTAGAGACTGTCCCGGGCTACGCCCGGATTTCTTAGCTACGAAAAATAATTCATTTAAACTATTATGTCATATATAGTGTATATATATTTATATTAAAAACTGTAAACTTTTATAAACAAAATCTATTTTTAATATTAAAACATAGATTAAGCCAAAAAGATAAAGAGTTTACTAAATTTATTTAAGGTTAATTAATTTATTTTATTTCTATTTTTTTTTTCATTTTTGTATCTTTTATTAATTTTAACACAACTGATTTTTGTTTGACAATATATCCAAAATGTTCTTTGAATGATAATTTGGGATTCATCAGACTTGATCTCTTTCACCTTCACTCTTCCTTGAACTTTTTCAAGTTTCGCTCCATTATCACTAATCTTTGTCTTTGCTACATGTTTTTCCTTCATTTTATATGCTTTTATTTTTTATGCTATTATTCTATACGACTATACTTAACTTATTTTATTTAGTTTTCGCACATGTTCCTGTTAGTTTTTTTATTCTCGCAACCATCTCTTTGTTTTCTTCTTCCAACCTCTCTCAGTTTCTCTTCTTTTTTTTTCCTTGGCTTCTCTCAGAGTTTCCACTGCAACCCTTGTTTTGATTTATTCTTCAGCCTCATAAACACATTTGGTAACTCATTTTGTAATTTTAAAAATATATAAATCTAAAAATGAATTTAAAAGTGATTGAAAATTATTTTCTTTTTAATATCTAAAACTATGAATGGGATGAAGTCTTAGTTATGATCTAAGTGTTTATATATCTTACAAATTTAGGTTCTCATTTGTCTTTTCAATGTATTTTCATAGATTTTGGATTAATGTAATCACCATCATTTGTGTTTTTCAGTGTTGAAAGAGTGGTGTTCACCCCATAAGGAGTGTCAAAACCTTCATTTTACTGTTTTTAGCAAAGATTATACGTTTTGCTACATCCACTGGTTTTTTATTTATATTAAAGCATCTCTAACTCAATTCTATATTTGTTTGTATAATAGTATTTAGACCGTAAACTACTTCAATTGTATTTTGGCAAACCACACTTTCTAATTTGATATTAAACTGATTATTTTTGGAAAACCAATTCATCGCATGAACAGTAAATATTATTTAAGAGTATCAAAGATGAAAAGAAACTTCTATACGCAAAAATTATACTCTCCTTTCAAACTCGCATGCACATGTTACGCAGCTCCCCTCTTGCTTCTTCTTAGTCCATAGAACAATCTCTACTATTGGTTTCTTTGATAATTTTCTTTACTCTTTCCACTATAATCGCAATAGTGGAGTTCTCATTATTGTCCGCTTTCACATCAAGATCAACCAGTTTAACCAAACTCCTTGCTCCAGCAGCTGGGTAGTTTTTGCGTATCAAGGGGTCAACGATAATGCTTAAGCGTTGACTATCAGAACACCCAATCCAATAGACTGGCTGGCTTATTCCTCTCAATAGGTTGTTGTCCGGTTATGATTTCGTAGAGCACATAAAAATCTCTCTTTAACCGTAAATAACCTGTTTGAACGCATCCATGAGCTGTGTAGCCGTGTCTTGAATTTTTTTATGAAATGAACCAAGTTAAAAGGTCAAAAAGAAGAAATATAAAAAAAATCATCATTTAAAACCACTTAAGCCAAAACAGAGCCTAACTGAATGCCCACTACTAAACTAACAGCACAATTATCAAAAGAAGGTAAAGAAGTATTCAATACTTACTGCAGCTGTGACGTGAGTATTGTTGGCTTGAGGTCCTTCTCTTGAAAGATTAAAGTTTCACAAAAAATTATCATTTAAGAGTACGTTAGAAGATCTGAAGTCACAGTGTATCACCTGCCCAAACAAATATACCACACACTGTCCAGTGAATCACATATCAACCAGACATTCAATATTTCAGAATCCACCACCGATTTTCTACTCAAGAAAATCACAATACAATTCACAAAACTACATAGTTCATGGGTCTATGTCGACATTTATATAACTCTTCACATAATGACTCATGGATAAGATGCTAATAATTACTGCAATTGTGGGTAATATAATTAGAGGATTACACGAAGATATTTTTGGTCTCTTGCCAGATGGCACATAAGGATACAAAGCCGTGGTAAAACTTAACTGTTGGAACACAGAGACGATTGTGATATATTCTCTCGAAGATTTTAAATGATGTAAAACTCTTAATACATGTGTTACTTACTCTTGGTTTAGATCTAAGGTTAGAGTCAAACAATCAATAATTCAAAAATTTCCAATCAAATATATTGGTAAACTAATAACCTGCAAATATATAGGTAAACCAATGAATTCTTAATGAGAAAATATCCGAGCATTAGCGGTAAATAGGTTTTTCAATACAACTATAAATATATCAGTAACTATTACCTCAACATGTGTAAGCTTTCCCTTTTTATTGATCTTGTCATAATTTTGCTTTATGGTATCTGCACAAAGGTTTTGTCAAGATAGATTACAAAGACGAATCTAGGGAGAAGATGTAAATATAGCAAATGGAAGTAAATTATAAATATTGAGTAAAGTAAAGTTGTAAGCATATATATACCTTCCTAGAAGAAAATACATAAGAACACGACCAAGAAATTCCAACTTTGCTCTGCATAAGCGAGCTCAGGTTAGGAGTTGACATAATAAGTGCACACAAAACTGAACAATTAATATTCCAGATCTTCTCTTCTGCTTTGTTGTTCTTGCTTTCATATTAAACCCCATAAATATTCTGATTCCTGCTCACTCTTTCTTCGGAATTCTGAGGGTATGTAATAGAAAAGCATAATGAACCAATTTGTGACACCAAATAAAGTAATAAATTAAATTACTTGCGGAGTCGATCCAAGATGAAAACATTTTCAAAAGTGCATTGTTCTGATTCTTCAAGCTAAAACCAAACGTAGCACATATAAACAAATCATGCTAGATAAAGGGTGTTGCCTGAAATACCACGTTTACTGTTTTTTTAGGATGGATTCCGCGGATTGACTTCGCTTGATTATCGATTGCCACTGTTGCTAGAAACCTGATTTCTTGGAAACCTAAAAGAGAAAATCGAGTAAAGCTTCCAAATTGCTCTCCTTCAGTTACTGAAATTGAGATTTAAAACTTCTAGCAAAGTCTTTTAAGTGTCTGAGCCAGATTGTGAAAGTCATCAGCCTTTGCAAATATCATAACTTACTCAAAATATAGCCGCTAATAAAGATTGGTTGGCCCGTTTGGGATTACTGACCCTATCAGCACATAATCCGCGATGACACCGTAACTGGATCCGTACAGATCTCGACTGAGGTAACCGGAGACGAAGTCTACGACTATGCAAATGGACGGAGTAACATCTCCGTTTCCAGCGTCGTTGGTATATGCGGCCAATCTCTAGGTTATAACATGAGGTATCTGCTGCGGAGGATCGGTAACCGTGGCTTTCCAGGAGCCTGATGAAGGAGGTGTGATTAGGGACTGCGTGATTTTTTAAGAAGGCGAATAGAGTGAGGAAGAAGACAAACGAAATGACTGGAGGAGGAAGATATAACCATTGGAGATATTTAGAGAATAAGTTAATACATAATTCAATAAATTAATTGACGTTTGGTTAACAGTTTACACAAACGGCAAGAGAAGAAGGCGAGAAGGCATATGTATCTCAATTATTTAAAGAAAATTTTAAAACAAAATGATATAGCTGATGTGGTAAAATGAAAGCATATAATTGGCCTGAATTTCCATGCTGATGTGGCACATCTTTCCATTGAGTATATTCAACTTTTATTATAGTAGTGATTGCATGAACAGGATTAACGTTTGGGCTGTAAGTCTATATATATCTACCATCTCACCCGTCCTTGGCAAGCAACTAATTAAA
>CAJHQP010011023.1:0-16540 GCA_905132765.1 Moricandia arvensis
TCAAAGATATCAGTAGTCAAGGATACTTTTGTACTGCTGGTCCGTACGAGCCCTTTAAGAGGAAGGAGCATGTCGTGGCTGAAGGTGGGGGAGCAAGATGGGATAATACTCGGCCATCCAAGAAAAGGAATTTCAGGAAGGGAACTCTTCGGAGGAGTTTGAAGCACGGAAGCAGACGTTTGCTGCCTAACAGAGGATGCTTTGTGTTAGGAGCTTTTGAAGGTCTGTCCGAAGAGGGGATCCTTGTCCGCAATAATGGAGAGTCAGGAGACCTAGAATCCAGAGACGAACTAAGAAAGATGGGGGTTGTTACAGCTACTAAAGGCCCTGAAGACTAACCTGGTGGTGAAGCCAACGAGAAAGGGGCTCATGTTTGTTGAAGCTCAGATCAACGCCAAAACCGACTAGAGTGATGGTGGAACTGGGGGTCAGTCACAAACTTTATGGCGATAAACGAAGAATGTGAGAATCAGAGTCAAGTGGTCGAAGAAGGATGATTTGATGAAGAAGGTGAACGCTAAGGCTCAAACCCGTTAATGGGATAGCCCGAAGGGTTGGATGTGACTAGGTAGTTGGAGCAGACTGGTAGACTTCTCAATTCATTCCCATGGACGACTTTAAGGTGGTCTTGGGTATGAACTTCATGAGACAAGTGTCAGCCATAACTATGCTTGCGTTGAGCTTTGTGTGCATGCTAGAGAAGGGATCACTGTGTATGATACTAACTTTGGAAGAGAAGACTGGTGGAAAGAAGCAAATTTCAGTTATGCATATCACCAAGAGGGTGAAGAAGGGTGAACCACGTTCTTGGCCATGATGAAGATGGAATATGAGCCTAAGAACGTGGAGTCATTCTCATAATTCATTGAGACAGTCCTCGAGGAGAACAAGGATATGATGCCGCGAAGTTGCCCGAGAATTTAACAACCAAGGAGGACGGTGGACCATTAGATCGAGTTGGAGCCATGAGCCAAGCCACCAGAAATGCACCTTAATTGTATGGCTCCATCCGAGTTGGAGGATCTGTTAGTGAAGGGGAAGCTTAGACCGTCCAAGGCACCTTATGGCGCACCAGTTCTGTTCTAAAAGAAGCACGATGGGTCATTGAGAATGTGTGTGGAATATCTGCCCTTAATAAAAGGTGACGATCAAAACCACTATTTTATTCCATTGATCAAGATCTGTTCGATAGACTTGGTGGAGCGAAAACTTATAAGAATATTAAACTTGCAAAAAGGGTACTATCAAGTCTGGATAGCGAAGGAGATGAGCCAAAAAAACTGCATGCATAACGTGGTATGGGCTCGTTTGAGTTGGTTGGTGATGCCATTTGGTCTTACGAATGCCCCAGCCACGTTCTGAACTCTTATGAACCAGATCCTTCAGTCCTACTTGGGAAACACAAGTTTTGCGGTTTTGGGGGGAAACTCGAAGACTTCCAGAAGACTTCATAATTTGGGAAGTCTTCTCCTCGAAAATATTTAACCTAATTGAGATTTTTGTCTCCATATATAAAGAAAATTTACACATTCTCTTCTTCCTCTAAAAATGGTTGCACCAAAATGTTTTTCACTATAAAAACTCTTCAACCTCTCTCTAATCTCTTAGACCTTGAAAACACCTAACTTTATATTCATTTCTCATTTTTCTCTTATGTATCTCACTAATTTATCTTGTTTTTGCAGATTTTTCATTATATGGTTGTCATCTTTCATTCCTTTAAAGATAAATCTATAAATTTTGAGTATGTATTTTTTGATGTGTTTTATATGTTAGATTGTAAGAAGATGTATATTCAACTTACTGTAACAAGGTTAAATGTATGACCTTTTTGATTCCTATTTTGTGTTTGTGATAGTGTTCAATGGTTAAATGTGTGTCCTTTCTTTATGGTATGAAGAAGAAAAAGATAACACCGCATTTTATGTAGGTGAAACCTCTAACGGCATTAACAAGTTTTAAAGGTTTGACTTTTTTGATTCCTCTTTTATTTTTCATAGTATTCTTTGGATAAGAATCTGATATTTATTTTTGTATGAAGGAGAAGAAGAGAATATTTAGAAAGACTTGGAAGACTTCTGGAAGGCTTCTGGAAGAATCAGAACACTTCTGGAAGACTCCTGGAAGTCTTCTAGAGGTCTTCCAGGAAGTCTTTCAGAAGTCCTCCAGAAGTCTTCCAAAAGTCTTCCCAGGAAGTTTTCTAGAGGTCTTCCAGAAGTCTCTCATGAAGATTTGGGAAGACTCCTGGAAGACTTGTGGAAGACTTCGAAAGACTTCTAGAAGACTTTTTGGAAGACTTCCTGGAAAACCTCTAGAAGACTTCGTGGAAAATTTTCCTGGAAGCTTCTGGAAGTCTTCCAGAAGTCTCACATGAAGATGTAATGATCATTTTGTAATTCTTTTGTTTATGGTATATTTAGTGATTGTTATGTGTACTCTTTTAATTATGAATTATTTTCTAAATTTGAGAAGATGTTAATGAAAATAATTAGTAAATATGTTGATGTCTATAGTATTTTATTTTATTTTACAAAAGTTTTTGGCATTATTGGAACTTCATAACAAAAACTTTTTTTTAACCATACTACCAAAAAAAATATAAATTTATTAAATTTAGTAAAATTTATTAGAAACTAAGAGAAAAGACTTATCAAGAAAACTTAGTCAAATTCTCCAAAGATGAAAAATACATAAGTCTCACTAGAAAAAAATAAGTTTTCTCTCTGAAGACTTCTGGAGAAATCTTCTCGGAAGCGGGAAATTTAAGCGGAAAATAAAAATTTAAGCGGGAAATGAAAATTTAAGCGGAAAACTTAAATTTTAAGTGAAAATTGTAATTTTTAATTTCATAAAAATTAAAAATGTCTATCTTAAGATATAAGAAGACACATTAAACCACATGGCTTGATATTTTTGAAGTTACTTGACACTTTTGAAATTTAGAAAATATATATTGAAGTTACTTAACAAATTTTACAAAAAGGAACGTAGAAGACTTCCATGAACGTAGAAGACTTCCCTGTAAGTCTTCTCACGGAAGACTTCTCTGTAATTCTTCTTAGTTTAGCTAGAAACATTAATAAACATGAATGTTTGTAACCTCATAATTATCACCAATTAAGTTATGAATTTCCTCAAGAGACCCAATATTGATTAATACGCATGAATTATAAGAAAAAAAAGAAAAAAAAATCATTTTACGTTTTGAGAAAATTGAAGTTTAATAAATTGACGTAGAAAGCTTCTTAAAGAAGTCTTCCGTTTATGTCATTTTTGTAATTGCAAATTTATGAAGGAAGACTTCTTCAGAAATATACTCTAGAGAAGACATTTTGAGAAGACTTCCTTTGTAAATATTGGCTTACTTTTGAATTTTAATTTTTTCAAAAATCTCAGAGACTAATTCTAGAGAAGTCTTCTATGCTAATAATGTTAGTTTTGCAATTGATCAAAGTTTGTCAAAAATTAATTTTTTATGGCTAAACAAGTCTTCTCTGAAAAGTCTTCTTACGTTCACATGAAGTCTTCTCAGCGTCTCAAGAAGTCATCATGTGTTACTTTTGCAATTGATTATATTTGACTTTCGAGAGAAAACTTCTTTAGAAGTCTTATGTTAGAAGACTTCTAGGGAAGTCTTCTCTCATAATAAAAAACCAAGAATAAAATTTGAGAAGACTTCTCAAGAAGTTTTTTAGTAAATAATATTTTTTAGTATTAATTGTCAACTGCAAAAGTAACTCCACGCAGAATGATTTCTTGTGACAGTGAGAAGACTTTATTAAAAAGTAAAGAACACTTCCCTAGAAGTCTTCTAAGAGAAAACTTCTTGGGAAGTTTTCTATAAAAAGTCAATTTTTTTACAAAATTTGGTCAATTGCAAAATTAACATGTTTATCCGAGAAGACTTCCCTAGAAATATTCTCGGTTCTCCCTATTTTTTTTTGTTAACAAAGGAAAGGTAGAAGACTTCTAGGGAAGTCTTCTGCAAAATCCTAGAAAAATGTCAATTGCAAAACTAACCTATGCATTGACCAGAAGACTTCTCTAGAAGTCTTCTTCACGAACAAATCTGAAAAAAAAATCAATTTTCATATCTTGAACCTGTGAGATAACTTGTTTAGCTTCTTTAAACTTATAGAATTTCACCAAGAATGCTACCAACTCATTAATGACCAAGAATCATGATTTTCAATATCTTTATGAACCTTTCAAAGTTTGAAATCAAAATCTTGAATTTTTTATATGAATTTTGAGAGAAAGTGAAAGAGATGGTTTGTGTGAATAACAAATGAGAAAGAAGAGAAAAAAAATCATTTTTTTGTGCATTAAGAGCTTCAAATTGGTTGTTCATGGTGGTTGGTGTATTGATGACAATGACAGTTTTGTAAATACTTGATGAAGATGGGGATGGTAGAGTAAAACACTCATTTATATAAAAAAACAATGACATTTTCGTGAACAACTCGAAAATCTAGAGTGAATAAGGAAATGAAAATTCCAAAAAAATGATAGGTTATTTTGTATATAACTTCAAATTTTAAGTCACTTTCACAAAACACTTAAAATCTAACTGTTTTTTTTATGTTTTATTGCAAACCAAAATATATTTCTTCTTAAAGTTGGACAATTAAACATATAAAAACAAAAAAAATCATTATTGTATCACACATAAACTTAATCAAGTTGAATTTAAAATTACAATTACTAAATTTACTATAGTTTTCATTTGAAAAAAGTATTTAAATTAGTCATACTTTATATTTTTAGAAGTAATAAAATATTTTTAAATTAATAAATATATCAAATTTAATTTTATAAAAATACATAACAAAAAATGAAATTTTAAATTTTTAAAAATTAAAAATTAAAGATGATAAAACATACACAAATTTGAAAATATTTATACCCGCAAAATCTCGGATAACCACCTAGTATATAATTAAAAAAAATATCTGCGCGGACGAACGGATTCACTCCTAGTTATATATTAAACTAGGGTCAGCCCGCGCTACGCGCGGGATAATGTTAATTTGTTATTTGTATTATCTATTCTTAGTAAGCTATTGTTGTTTGTGTCGTAAGTTTGAATTTTGAGGTAAAAATTGTGTCAATATATTTTTAAGTTTGATTTTTTTTTGTTTTCAACTTTGGTTATAAGAGTTAATAGTTGAGTTGTGATGGTACACTCATTATCTCATTCCCATTGTTTTAAATCAAAAAAATTGCAATTCGATCGATATATATCAACAAAACAAAATGATAAATTTATATAATAAAGAACGCTTGAAGATTTTACGATAATGTCCATATAAGTCTAATGCATTTCATAAGTCCTTTACCAGTATTGGGTTTATATTGATTATGGGTCTATGAATTGTGTGTGGGCCGTTTCACTGGTAAAACTGAATGTTGACCGTCGTTTTGTGTGTGATGTTCATGCCTAAAGGAAATGTAATTCGAACTGGCGATTAAAAATTGTGATATGCTAAATGAATAGATTGTTTAACAATCTCCTCTTTTTAAGTTCTTGTTCTACAGGGGGAGGGTGGAACCTCGTTTAGTTCTAATTACATTTTAACACTCAAGAAGTTGCAAACCTGAAGCGTTGGCATCATCACAATTGATGGATGTGAATGCTGAGACCCCTCTTTAGAGATCCTTTGAACACTCAGTTCAAGAGATGTTGCACCAGCCATTATCAGTCTTAATATTGGTGACCTTCCTTTGCAGAGGAAATCGATAGCATGTATGCATAAATGGTTAAAATTGTTAAGTGAAGCATGGTAGGTGCGAGAAATGTATTCATCCTATTCTAAAGTCTAACCTGAGATTCAGCAGTAACAACACACTCGTTCATCTCGGCTATGGTCAGGGTTTCCACCTTCTCAAAGCTATTAATTCTTTGGTTTTATTCTATGCCCTTCTCATTTGATTTTCTGAGAAAGAAGCATAAAGCGATAGAGAAACTGAATGATTCAAGCCATCTTTCTGGTGGACCAACAACACTGCATTCTCCCTTGTTTTTCTTGCATTCCCGCAGCACTCCAACCGATAATACTTTGAGATTCAAGTGTCGCGGACTTTCAAAGTTCCGACAATCATCCCTTGATTTCTAAACTAAATTTGCTGCATTTGTTCCTCCACTGTAACCTGGACAGGATCATCCAACAACAAAACATGTTATTTGATAGATAGATACTTACGATGCCAAGAAACTCAATGAGAATCCAAATTTTAGTATTACCTTAACAATGTGGCTTCTTCCACATACCGTCCTTTCTGCCCTATGCGATGAATTCTCATATAATCGCTTTCTCTTCCACTGCCGGAATCCACCATGGTTCCTAAGCATTGCAAGAAACAGAGCAGTAATCAGCTCTTCATAATCAAGAAGAATTTAAACGCAAGCTTGAAGAGAAATGGTACCATTAAGAAGACGTGTGAAGATGCGGTTAGATTCAGATCACTCCAAATTTCAGAGACATAAGCAGAACCTGACACATCATATAGTCATAAAGATCTTTAACTTTATGCTTGATTTAAACAAATTTTGGGATTTTGTTAGAAACTTATCCATTTACTTGCTGTTTTGTTCTGGCTTCACTGAATCCTTCAACACCTTATGTCTGGCCTTTTGAGTTAACTTCCCATCAACCCTAGTGGACTCTATTCTTCTTCTTCTCAAAATAATCTCCAAAAGGTCCAAAAATGCAGTCTATTGGCTGAAGACAATGCACTTATACCAACTACGGCCATACCTGCATAAACTAATATTCAGACTCGACATGTATGTTTAAGTGAATGAGATAAATCATCTGGTGTTTTAGTGCGCAAATTTTTCACGACCTCCTTCAGTCATCCATGTTATAAAGGTATATGCAAATATTTATTATACAAACAGAGAAATTAAGAAAGCATGACACTTACATAGTAGTTTACATTTTTTAGATGATAATATCACTCGTAATGTTCATCTCTTTCACATAGATACTCTTCTTTTAACTTCTTTGTCATCTTTTTCTTTATCCTCCTCATGGTTGCAATTTTCGATGTGCTCATCTTCGACAATGATCTCATGGCAGACACTAAACTCCTTCGGGGGTTCCACATGTATAAAAAGATTTAAAATATGCAATTAATCTGTGGATGAATGAAAGGATGATGTTTGGGGAATGAAGGTATACCTTTTTATAGCAAGAGATTCACCGACGAAGAGAGGGTAGATACATTCAATGAGGAATCATGATAAGATTGGGATAAATGAGGAAATATAGTCATTAATGACAACGATTGAATGCATCCCGTAAGGGTTTTCAACTTCCCTTACCCGACGTTAAGAAATACATACCAAACGACGCGAACAACACATAGCTTTAGAGATTCGTTGTAAATAGTCGCTCCCATCACCTTCCTGAAACTCCATGGATGGTGTTTGAAAGTAGAAGCTGAAGAACACTAAGTATCCTACGAAGGAGAAAGTGAATCTCGGGTTGGTATAATAGGTTTGACTATGGACATAACAAACTTCATTAAACAACAAAAAGAAAGTCCAGAGCCCATTAACTTAAATTCTATAAGCCCAAAACAAAGCAATTAAACTTAGTAAAAGACATGTGTCATTACCTCCTTCCTCTATTTGATGAAGTGGCATTTCCATGAGGGAGCCAAACTTGTCTTTATAGTAATAGATAATGATACATTAATATATTTGTAATTTTATTGGCATAAAATAAGTCAAATGGCAATTATACAATGATGGTATAACCAAGCGCTATGATTGCGAGTGGTCGACAGTGAACATTAACCATACCCACTAAAAATTGAAGGAAAGGAAAAAAAGAAAGAAGAGTGACGTAAAAGGCAGGAGTGTTTCAGTGTGGTTCACCCCACATGGTATTTTACTTATCGACCGCAGATCCTAGGAAAGTTAACAAAGTACGGATATCTAACGATGAGGTCTTTGTCTCCGTGTAAAATATGCAAAACAACAAAATTTAGTGAAAGACAATCGGAGAAACAATCTGGTCTGCTTCTAAATTTTGTAAAGAAAATGGGAAAAAGAGGAGACCTTTCTGTCTTTGTCTAATTTTCTCCACTGAAAATTCAGTTCACCGTTGAAAATCCGATGCAATCTAGTGACGGCGACGGCGGTGAAGGAGGAGGTAGAGAGGTTAGTCGAGGTGGGTTATCTAGGATCCGTTCAGCTCCGGCTTCTTGGATTGAAACTCTACTCGAGGATGATGAAGAAGACGATTTGAAACCTAACCTCTGTTTAACTGAGCTGCTTACCACTCGTGACTCGTTTGAGTTCCCGAGCTCCACTGAGCAGGGATTTTACAGTGGTGGCTTTCACCGTCAAAACAGCACTCCCGCCGATTTTCTCAGTGGCTTCGGAGCTGGGAGTGATGTGTATTTTGGGAACTACGATTACTTGCCGCCGAATGTTGACATTTCTCCGGCGAGTAAACGGTTGAGGGAAGTTGAAGCTCAGTTCTCCTCTCAGATGGTAACCTCTTTTTTTTTTTTTACTGCTGTCAATTTGTATGCAATTTATGGTCAAAAATGCTGAGTTCAGGCTCTGACTCATAGTTTAATAGGTCTTTGAAATGTTTACAAGTGGAGAAGACAAGAAAGATTTAAAAGAGTAGTCTTGTCTAATTTGAACAACTTGCATTTGTTTGAAACAAAGCTCAGCAGTTGCAGTATTTTTTTTTTTTTTTTGAGTAAATGGTTACGTAAATCTTCTACTAGTAGATGGCAAACAAAAACTCATGCCAGATTATATCCAATGCATTCACATCGTCTAATACTTGTGAGATGAGATAATTAACTCTTCCCTTTTGTTCTGTTGAGTAGAAAGAAGAGCAAATGAGTGGTGGTGTATCAGGGACGATTGATATGAACATGGATAAGCTTCTTGAGGACTCGGTTCCTCGTAGGGTTCGCGCTAAACGTGGTTGTGCAACTCATCCTCGTAGCATCGCTGAACGGGTATTTGCTTAAAATCTCACGCTTTGCAGTCATTACTTGTGTTGCTTACGTATCGTTATTGTTTTGTTTTGTATTTTCTCTAATTCATTTTGTTAGGTGAGGAGAACGCGAATAAGTGATAGGATCAGGAGGCTGCAAGAACTTGTTCCTAACATGGATAAGGTAGTATTCTTCTACACCACAGATTAATTTCCAAAATTTGGTAATTTTAACGAAATGGGTCCAAGATGATATATACTCCTTCCGTTTCATATTAAATGTCGTTGTAGAGAATTTTTTTTGCTATAAAATAAGTGTCGTTTTCAACTTTCAATGCAAAATTTATTAATTTTTTTACTACAATTGGTTGAAACATGATTAGATGGTAACTGTGTTTTTATATAGAAAATATATAAAATTAATTGTTTTTTTTAATTCGTATGCACAAATCCAAATTGACACCTAATATGAAAGAGAGATAATATGTTTTAACTTAAGGTAAGAGTTAGCGCTCTTACTAAGCTTAAACGCAAGGAAAATGAATGTTAAATGTTGGATGATTGTCTAGTACACCCTCTTATTGGAGAATTCTTTGTATGATATCTGATTAGTTGCCTCGTTATTCATTATGAAGAAAGCAAACGTTTGATCAATACTTTCTGAAATGCTGGTAACGATGAAACTCCGACAGGTTGCAGATATTCGGATTTCATGATTTCTTTTTTTTTTTTTTTTTGCAGCAAACCAACACTGCGGACATGTTAGAAGAAGCTGTGGAGTATGTGAAAGCTCTTCAGAGCAAGATCCAGGTTTATTTACATATATAATATCATATATCCACTTAAATTTAGAAATATAAAATGAGGAAAAAGCTACCAGAGAGAACAATGATTAGTAACACTAACACAAATTGTTTTTGAAAAAAAATAGGACTTATTTCTTTTTGTTTCGATCATTTATTAACTTTTTAAATGGATTCAGGAGTTGACAGAGCAGCAGAGGAGGTGCATATGCAAACCTAAGGCAAAACAATAATTTTCCTGTAGGATTGATATATAAGTATTTTTTAAAATCTACAAATAGTGATGATCTTTTCGAAAATTGGAAACATGATCCTATAAGCAACTAGAAAAAAAATAGATTATTTGATGAATGAAATTTTGCTGCAAAAGTTTTGTGCAATAAGGAGAAAAGCTTTTAAATCTCAATAAATAGATGTACGTATGTTCTTATTCATATTAGTGGGTGAAAAGAAAAAAAACATTTTAGGGTTTATAATTCTACGGTTTATGGTCAAGGTAGCCTGTTTGATTTGGTTTCTTGTGAGAATTGGCAAAAGAGACCATTGAAAGAAAATGTCTGAACGAATAAAAGAATGTTCGATGAGAGCCAGCTAAACTTGTGACCATTGGCCAGCATCCCTAAAATTAACACAATATTAGTAGCCATGTGCACTAAGCAATTGGCATTTATAAAACATATATTGTAAAGTTTTTAACATCTTATGGTCAACGAAATTCCAGAATTCCAAAATTTTATGAACTATTCAATATAATATATATATATATAAACATATATATATATATAAACAAA
Organism: Moricandia arvensis; assembly: GCA_905132765.1. Lineage (NCBI taxonomy): Eukaryota > Viridiplantae > Streptophyta > Magnoliopsida > Brassicales > Brassicaceae > Moricandia > Moricandia arvensis. The sequence goes on from CAJHQP010011023.1 coordinate 10,564, forward strand.
ATATGTTCTTCTGTTTAACGAGTGGAGAGAAATTAAAACGGAGGAGATGAAGTTTATCGATACTATTAAAATAAGATTATTACTAACTTTTACCCTCACAATATTTTGCATGTTATTTTTTGTACTATTGTATTTTCAAATGATTTTTTTGCTCTTTTTAAGTGTAACACAGTTGTTTTAAACGTTAAATCAAATAGGACAATGAATTTTGTCGAAACCCAAAAGCAGATACCTCAATTTAGGAACAATATAAGCATAAAGAAAACAAATTCATACGAGTAGACAACGACAACAAGTATTTTAAAAATTACATCTTCGAATCAGTAGTCGAAGGAAGTAATCAGGGTCACCAAGAGCATTAGACCATGTTTATTGGGGAAGAAAAGAAGGTTTCTTAGTCAAGAGGGCCCACCAAAATGGGAAAAACCGTTGGTGGGTTTCACCAATAAACATGCTCTTAGTTTGGGTTTCCTTTTTTAAATCAGAAAAAAAGAAAGCAAAAAAAGAGAGAAGAAATCTAAGTGAGTTTCACCGATAAACATGCTAGTCTTGGGTTTCCTCTGAATGGAGTTAATGAAGCCACACCGACCCTTTGTCGCAGTTTAAGTTGGTAACGATGACTAGTCTTCACTGATGATGCAATTGTGTTTGCCACCATATTGCTTCATGCGAGAACATGATCTAATCTCCAAATCCAAATGCTCTCTATTAAGGCATTGATCTTCATGACTAGATGGTTGAATAAAGGATAGCGCAAACAGTGTAACAGAACCTCCCTCGTCTTAATCGTTGATGATTCAAAACGACATTTTGAGGATGGAGCTCACTCATACATTCGGTAGCCCAAAACATTGCATAAAGACATGCTTCCTCTTAGGATCGAACATCAGCGTATAATCTTCTACTATGGAGCACAACGTTCCTTGGTCATCACGCAAGATCCTAGATACACCACATTACGATTGTCAATCCAAAACGAACCAAATTTTAAAACTGCCATGCGGGAGTTTAATCCAATGATGCTCTGGTTTCGCGATCTTTAACTCATGAACAGAGTTTCAGATTTCTGTTTCTTCAAATACTTGTAACGTGAGCTGATAAGGATCAAAAATAACCTCCTTGAAGATAGATGCATTCCTTGCCTTCTAAATTTAGAACACCACCCGCCGTTACTACCCTGCTGATGTTTTCCTCAACACTCTTCTTGTTTTCCACAATAACTAAATGGAACAAGTTGAGAAACACCAAAGTATTGGAAAAACTTGTTGGAGGTAAAGGTACATTGGACATATCCCAAGCCTGACAAGCTTTTTCACAGGTGAGTACGACGTGGCGTATTGTTTCATTAGCTAGACCACATGTTGGACATGTCGAATCAAGTTGTATACATCGAACCTAAGCATATCCTTCACCGCTAATGCTCCTGACATAGCTCTCCATATAAAATGTCTGAGTTTCAGCGGTACTTTGATCTTCCAAATACTACTCCAGATCTTCTTTTCAATCAGAGGAAGGGAATTTCCTTGACCATGTTGAGTTTCCATCAGTGTATCAGAAAATTGGTAACCACTGAGTAATGTAGATGCCCTTTTTTGAATCCACACTGATAAGAATCAACATGACTCATCCTTGTCTTAAGAAGTAGGATGCATTCCAAGTCCTCGTTAGTGAAGGTATCCAACAATAGCTCACAGTTTCATCTGCCCGTTTAATCGATGATGAGATCGGAGACCTAGAGTGCTAGATTCACCACACTGTCTTCTCTGTTCATGGGAGGTCTAGGTAGGGTGTCTATCATCCAGTTCTCCGCCCACCCGTTGGATTTAACACCATTGCCTATGCGATGATACAAACCATGTTTTAACAGATCATGACCATGCATTATACTGCCTAGGCGAAGGATGGTCTTCTTCCAATTCCACATTCCAAGGAGCTCTTAGCAAAGTATCTCCCCTACAAAACTCTAGCTACAAGCGACTAAGGTCTGCTCCATATTCTCCACACGTGTTTACATAGTAACGCATGGTTAAAGTGACCTATGTCATGGAGGCCCATTTTACCTACTTCCTTCAATTTACATAACTTTTACCAAGTTGCCCAAGGAATTTTTTATTTTTGTACTCAACTGCTCCATCATAACTTTAATATAGCGGTAGTCTGCCTCACACGAAATTTCTTTTGGTAACTGAAAGACTGACATGGCATAAATAGGGTAATGCCAAAGCCACAAACTTAATTAATGATGAACCCCTAGGAACGACCACTCTGATTTAGGGTTTGAACGGAACTGGTGATGATGGAATTGTGGAATGAAGTCGAATATGGAATGATAAACTTCAGTGTAGGATATGTGGAATGATCAAACACTTGTGTAGAAGCGCCCTGGATCACACATGTCACCGTGCAGACGTGATCCAAGAGCAATACGATGTTCCGAAGAACAAAGGATTCAACAAGATTAAAGAGAAATGTTTTTTTTATTAAAAATGTTGAATGAATTATAAAATAAATACTTAGGCCTTTATAAAGGAGGCATATGGATATACCAAAGGTCTGATTATTTCCTAGAAACTTGAAATTTATTAAATAAAAAGACTTGACCGAAAGTTGGAAGGTTTTGTTGTAAAAGTCTCTTCGGCTGGTCGAGTGGTTCTTCGGCTGGTCGAGTGGTCTCTTGGTCTGCTTATGGACTTCTTGTGGATCCTGGACGTGAGGAAGTGTGTGCTGGTCGTCCTGATTGCTCCTGGATGATCAGTGATCAAACAATGACTTAGTGGGGCTGAATTGTCGAAAATTGGGCCGAGACAGTTTCTTCTCCAATTGGGCTAGCTTCTTCTTTATACTTCTTGGTTTGTTTCCTGACCTAAAAACAAGCCCAACACACATATTTTCCAGCGAAATAAAAGCCCACACGTTCCATTTTGAGGCGATAGCTTTTCTCGATCCAGAACTTCATGGATCATACTGATAAGGTTTTGAAAATACCCGTTAAGCCAAACCATGATCAGTGGCTTAGCTTGGTCCTTCATTTCTCTATTTTCCTTGGAATTGATCCTTATTAGGGTTACATCAATTAACACTTCTTTGGCCCAAGGATAAGGTTTTAGAATATCATCCTTGTAGACTGATATACCAAGATTCTTATCACTTTTGACCATGATATAATTTCTATTTAGATTCTATTATATATATTTCGAGTTTTTATAGTGCCTATTCAGATTCAGATACATTTTGGATAACTTTGGAGATTCTTGAGCAATTAAGAGGCCAAAATTGTGTAGATACATCAAATATTTACCAGTGGATGAAAGACTCCTATCAATGGATGAAGCTCATATTTTGACACAAGATATAGAATTGAGTTAGGTTTTCAATGCCACATGTTTAAGGTCAATCTATAACCGTGATCAAAATTTATGCACGTTTTTCTGAAAAGTGGTCGCATGACGCGCAAGAAGCTGTTGAGCCTTTCCAAATAGTATAAATAAGAAAGGTGAGAGAGAATCTCCCAATCTTTCCCCCTCTCTGGTCTTATGAAACCGTGTGATTGACCATTAACGAAAAATCCATAAGTAATATAGTTTATACAAGCCATCACCCATCAAATCCTAATCTCTCAAGTAGGAGCTCAACGAAATTCCATTCCATTCCATTCAGTCATATGCTTTTGACATGTCAGTCTTTACAATTATAAAGGTCTTCCTTACCTTCTTGTTTGTTCTAATACCATGAACAACTCATGAGAAACAATGGCAATATCTGTTATCAGGAACGGAGGCACGTGCCCCGACTACTTTATAAACTTTACTTAATTAACCATTTTTTTTAGATTTTTGTGGAACATTGGTAAAGATGCCCACGGTTATGTCGAGCTATTACAGTGTTCGAAGCCATCATATTGCTTTTTCGTAGTTTTACATTTAGCTCTTCATGTATAATTAATGTCTGGTTTGACACGTCCACTTTTACGATGGGATGGTTGGTTGAAACTATAGATGTAGAAATGTAGTTCTAGGATTTAGTCTATAGGTTTTATTGATATAACTGTATGTTATTTTACCGTAGAAAACGTTAAATCAGTTAATAGTTGTTTTAATGAAAAAAAGTAAAACATGAGTAAACAAAAAAAAAAATAGGTTGTAAATGGTGTAAACAAGGCTTTAGATTTTAAAAAAATAAAACTGCATCATGATTGGTTAGGATTAGTGCTTTAAAAATAAATAAAAATAAAGTTTTAAGTTAAAACCTCAACCAATCATCACCAATATTTTTCTTTACAGATATTATTCATGAGATTCTCGTTTCTTTATTAGTCTTTCATCAGTAATTCTATTAATTGTAATTTAGATTTCAAACTATTTTAGAGCATATTTTAAGTTATTCTTTTAATAGTACATATTAGTATATACATCTGCAAACTTGAAGACTACTTCTTATATATTCAAATTAATTTTAATTGTAACATTATGTTATTGTGGTTAGTTACATTTGTAAAAAAATTAAATAATTATAAAACTCTCTTATAAAATTTGTTCTTAGCTGAACAAAATTAAAGTTTTTTTGTTGCAGTTAATAGTTTATAATAACTTTTAAATATGTTTTTACTTTTTTATTAATTAATTTAGTATCATTTAGTATATGCATTAATCACGTCAAATAATTGCCATTGGTCCTGATATGAATGCTCCTTGAGTATCCGAGACAATATCAAGGAGTAAACATAAAATCCGAGATATTTTTGCTATTAAACTATACAAAGACTTATGGGACGCATGTCTGTCATCTATGATGGATGAGAAACTTTTGGAAGTAAACAAAGATGCGTATGATTCCATTCCTCCGCTATGACTGACTTCTGAAAAAAGCCAGTTGTGTGTGAGCTTTTCCCTTATTGCGCTAAAAAGTGGGTTAGACAATAAGATGTTTCGCGACTCCTTCATATTTTGCGTGATAAGTTAATGAGTATTTCTTACTTTTGTGTGGGTATTGATGTTCTTAGCAAGACAGATGAAAAAACTATACCTAACATGAGACTCGTTTATGATTAGTCAACATATTGGTCATATATTATTATTTTTTTGAACACGCTAAATATTTTTCGGTTAAAAGCAATGTTTGAGGTTTGATTCTCTGAATATCCCATTACTTACCTTGTTCTTGTTCTTTATATCAACTATGCATGGTCATTGGACATATCATTATCATAAGAGCACGAGATATGAGAACATGTGCACTACTACTGAAGATAAAACTGAAGAACAAAACACTTTCTCTGTAAAGTTTTATGTGTTATATATTCTCTTTGTTCCCGAAAGTAAAAGTTTCTAAGTTTTCATGTTTATTAAGAGTATAATTAACTATATTATTATTCGTACTATGCAGTTTCCACTAAATATCAACCATTTATTCATTTTAAATATTTCCAATTATATGTTTTTAAAAGTATACAATTAATCTAACATTAATAACAAAAATACCTTAAAATTTTAGAATATCTATCTTTGTAGAACAAAAAAATAACTTAGAAATCTTACTTTCAAGAACAGAGAGAGATATAGTTTTGTTTTTAATAACCTTGAAACAACTAAAATGAAGCAGAAAACGTGAATCCAAAGTTAGCAGCTAGTAAAGGAGTACAATAAGCGCAAGTACCATACTGATCTAAATGGATGACCAAGAAATAGTTTAAGTTCTTCCCAAGTATGTAATACCAAATTCTTTACAGCCAACTTCACGCCCCATATTGTCTTGGAAACCATGCATCATTGTCATAGGATTGTTTGACCATTCTTCTCCAAAAGATCGTACTTGTTGAGTATGAAGAGAAATGTGCTTTCAAAGATTTCTTGGTGAGTAAACATCTTCTGGTTCTGTCTTCTGAACCTTGTCGCAGTCGCTCATCAAAACAACTAGTTGAAACCAACCTAAACTACGATGGAGCCGACTTGTAATATTATAAACACACCCTAAGGACTTA